>VWZL01000298.1:1218345-1271150 GCA_013396915.1 Stercorarius parasiticus | reverse complement strand
CGGACTGCGCCCCACTCGGCATCACGCGGAGGCGTGAGGGCGGTGATACGGGGCGTGGCGGCGCGGCAGCGTGGGGGTGTGGAGGGGGTGTGAGCAGGGAGGTGCGACCCGGTTCCTCGTCGCGGCGGCGCTGGGAGAGGCTCCGCCGCGGCTCCGATCCCCTCGCTGTCGCGACGAAAAGGGAGCGTCCGCGCCTGGCGGAGTTACGGCCTGAGCCTTCCTGCCTGGAGCGCAAGATTCTATCCTCCCCCCCCGCGGGAAGCCGAGGGCTTGGTACGCGCCGGCCCGAGCGCGCTTGCGCGGTGCGGGCAGGGCGGTGCCTGTGTGACTCAGGCGCTGCCATTTTGCGAGGTCGGTGTGGGCCGCGCAGCTCGTGTCCGCGCTCCCTCCCTCGCTCCCTGCCGGGGCACAGGCGCACACCGAGGCGCTCCCACTCCCTCTGGCTGTCGCCTTCGAGGACGCCCCGGGACCGCCTGGGCGAAGAGAGGCTCTCCTCAGCCCTTTCATCCTCCTGGCTGTCTCCGTCCTCCGCCGCCGCTCCGGGATCTCTATGCCCGCCGCCCTCCGTAGGAGCCACTAGCGCAGGCACCCGCCGCCGTTTCCTCCTCCTCCCGCTGCCGCCGCCGTCGCCTCTTCCTCCTTCTCCTCCTCCTCTTCCTCTCTCCGCCACCATTTCCCCACTCCCCGGCACCGGGGCGCTGAGCTAGACTATGGGGACCAGGTTGGGGCCGAGCAGCGGCAGAGCGGGCGGCCCGGTCACCGTGTCCAGTGCGGCAGGGATGGGGGGGCTCCGCGGCTTCGTGGCTTTATCTTGACATGGCTCCTCTCCGTGCTGCTTGCAGCGCCACCGCCTCCACTGCTCCTCCTGCGCCCGCCGGCTGCGGGTAGCGAGCGGGCCACGGTCTCGGCCTCTTGTCTGAGTCTCTCAGTCTCTTGCTTCAGTTGGGGGGGGGAAGTTTTGGGAGGGGTTCCTTTTTTTTTTTAGTTTTTGTTTCCCTTTTTTTTCCCCCCCTATTTTTGTCAGGAGAGGAAGGGGGAATACTTTTTTCCCCTTTTCTTAACCTGATCCGGCGAATTTGCTAACCTTAAAAACTTTCAACCCCGACTAATCAAACACCTGGGGGGGGAAAAATGTCTGGAGAGATGAAAAAAATAACCTGATAATTGGGGATTTGCTTTTGGGGAGGGGAGGGTGTTTTAGAGGTTTAAAATTGCAACCTAGACTTGCAATTTAGAAGAACCTCGCAAAAAAAAAAATTTTTTTTTTTTTGACACCGAAAACCCGTTTTGGGAGAGGAGCAGGAGCAAAGCTCTCCATGTTTTCCGAGACGTGACCATGAAGTGAGAGGGGAGAGGCCGTGCGACTGCGGGTGTCCGTCCCGCTGCCCTGGGCCCAGGCCGCCCGCCGCAGCCTCTGCCGTCTCCTGTAGAGAGAGGCCTAAGGAGAAGCGAAAAGCATTGGCCATGCACAGCCTCGGCTAACCCTGCTCGCTGTGGAGTGCAGCAGAGAGAGAAGGATCCCCGGGGGATCAGCAGCGCAGGGAGCGTGCGAGGTGTTGGGGGATGTAGGGCTCTCCCACCGGTAAGGAGCCCGGGTTTGGGCATGGTTTGGGTTTTTAGTCTCTAGGTGAGATAATACTGTCCCTTGAACCCCTGCCCGCCCCTCATCTGTGGCCATCATGATCCCTCTTCTCTTTGGCAGCAGTAGCCTCAGGGCAATGATGTGCCTGATGATGAGCAGGATGAAGTTAGAAATCACTCCGCTGTTTTTTCTCTTTGCTCCCCTGCAAACCAGCACTGTGTTGTCTGTAGTTGATTTTGTTGTTGGCAGAGAAATCTATCTCCCAGGATGTGCACTCCTCCTTTGCACCCTTTTCTCTGCTCTCCACCAAGTCTAATAATTCTAAAGAAAAAAAAGAAAGACGGGCAACATAGCAATAGTGGAAAGCTGAGAATAATAAATCGGTAGAGTCATGAATCTGGCTGGGGTAAAACGCAATTTGTAATTTCAGCTTCTTTTTTTTTTTGTAAGCAGAGCAAAAATACCCCCCCCCATGGATTGGGCTTGTGCCAGTTGCTTTTTATTGTACACATAAATTGTGATAAGATTTGTTTTCTTTTTCATTCTTACCCACTTATTCCTGCGGCTAAACTGTTCAAATTTTTTTCTTCAAAATTCTTAGGTTTTTTTTGTTGTTTTATTGTAAAATCTCTTGTCCAGCCATGGCTGGACAGCTACTTACTTTGTTTCTTGACCCATCCAGTACAACATTCTCGTAAAATATTGCCTGAGGTGCGGTTTTGGGTTACATTCGCGTTTTATCTATTCAGTCGTATTAGCAGGAATAAAACGACTTGTTTCTGTTGTACTTGAGTCTTATGAAAAGGTGCCCATAGTTTAGCGACAGTTTCCAAAGGCTTTAGTACCACCTGTATTACAAAATGGGGGACCCAAACTCCCGGAAGAAACAAGCTCTGAACAGACTTCGTGCTCAGCTTAGAAAGAAAAAAGAATCTTTAGCTGACCAGTTTGACTTCAAGATGTACATTGCCTTTGTGTTCAAAGACAAGGTAACTTGGTTTTAATATTTCTCTTACTGTGGGGTCTGTTGCAATGCATGTGAACTGTGCTGTGCAAAATCTTGCTGCCCGGTTGCATCTTATGGTTTATCCTTAATAGATTCCATTGACTTGTAAATGCTTTTTTTTAATTGCTAACTGCGATATTTGCTTAGTTAATGTTTGTCATTTTAGCTTTTAGTATGCTTGTAGTTTTGTAATGCAGAGGGTGCTAGTACCTCTTAAGTGATTACTTGGTAACTTCTGTATTGGGTGCATATTTTTAGAAGTTAATGCTGTAATTCGGTAAGCCTCACTGGGGTCCGAATTGCATAATTGCTGGCTATGAGCAGTTGAGTTGAAAAGGGAGACCTGGCTGCAGTGATTGCTAAGGTTGCTGTGTTTATCTGGTTAAAGCAGAAGGGAAAACCTGGCAGTTGAAGGGAGGAATTGGAAAATGCAATACTGAATGGCCCAAGTGTGCAGGCATATGTGAAACTGCTGCTACCATTTTGGAAGGGAGCAGAGAGGGGAAGGAGGAAGTCTTTATTGGCTTCCTTGCCTTTGCTGCTGCTGTGCATCTGGGCCAGGGTGGGGAGCCTGGTGGTGTTTCTAAAGCTAACTGTAGACTCAGAATTGTAGGAGAGTTTCCATCCATGCACAGAAGGTGAGGAAAAGTAGATGCTTATAGTAAGTGAATGTGCTGAACAAATGATGAGGAAGTGAAGATAGAAGGAAAGGGCAACAGAGTACCTAGTGCAGGAAATGAACACTGAAATTGTTTAATCCCCTCAGATGTATAGTTTTGCATTCGTAATAGTTATGCTTTTTAATGAAGACTCTGTTCTTTGAACATTTTTCATTGAAAAGTTTCCTTGAAATTTCTAAGTTCAGCGTGCTGTTTTTTCATCAGTTCTAGTGCAAACAGAGATGGATATAGTGGGATGTAATTTCTTGGTACTGTCTCATAGTAATAAAGAGAAATATGAAAGTTTAAGCAGTGATAACAATTAGGTTTTCTTAGATGATATGACTTTAGTGGTTTTAGTTGGAGCAGTCACAATACTTTCTTGTTGCTTTGTAGAAATTCATTGCAAATGCCTGTTTCAAATCCTATAAAATTTGCTTATATCACAGTGGAGATGTCCATCCAGTACCAGTTTGCTTAAAGCAAACTGGCAGGGGGCCGGACTAGATGATCTCCAGAGGTCTCTTCTAATTCTCTCATTGTGTGAAAGTAGGAATTTAGCTTGGCCTAGCTTGGTTAGCAAATAGTTGCCTGTTACGTATGTTCTGGCTAGGGGTGTGGAGTGTTAATTGAGAAAATATGCTTTGTCTGTCATGTAGTTCTTAAATAGATCAGTACTTCTCATGAGCTATAAGAAAGCTGTTAGAAGCAGACAGGCAACTTTAAGTGATTTTACATACAGCAAAAATTGCTCTTCCAAATTCCCCATAGTGTTTTGGCCTTGCTTGAGAGATACTGAAATATTTGTGTTGAGTATGAAAGTTTTATTAAGCAAATTAGTCCTTCTTTGAGGAGGTTATGACTTGTATCTAACTTCAGATTGGATCGTCACGCACTGTTACCAAATGTGGCATTGAAAGACTTCACTTTTTATGGAAAAGGCCAACTTTAAAGTATTGCAAAGGCGGAGGGGGGGCAGTGTTACTTGATTTGCGAAGAGGAGCTTGCAGAGGCCTTTTGGTCAGCCCAGAGTCTTGTATTCTACACGATAAAAGGGCGGTTCTGTTAACGTTTAGATACAGCTTTATCGTTTGCAAGATTGGCGTGTAAATCTGTATCTTTGGAGAGTACACAAGTATGTTCAACTTCTTTTTAGAAAAAGTTGTTGGACTGATTCTGTTTAATTTGTAAAATTTTGCATGTCAATTTGTGTGGTTTGCATGAAAGTCCTAACTTATGTGATGTGCACTTTACACATGAATGCTAACAGAAAATCACATGTTCCGAAATGAACTGCTATCTATGATTGCCTAGAAAGGATTGTAATCTTAATGTAACCTGTGCTTTTTTTTTTAGAAGAAAAAGTCAGCGCTTTTTGAAGTGTCTGAAGTGATACCAGTCATGACCAATAATTATGAAGAAAATATCCTGAAAGGTGTGCGGGATTCCAGCTATTCTTTGGAAAGTTCCTTAGAGCTTCTGCAGAAGGATGTAGTACAGCTTCACGCACCCCGCTACCAGTCTATGCGCAGGGTAAAGTTGCTCTTTACACTTGATGAATTTTAGTTTGTTTTCGATACTTATGCTTTTTTTTGTGAATGTTAAGGCTAATCCTGCTGTTATTTTCTCAGCTCTTCTGCTGCATGAGGGTTCTGAAAGTGTGTGTTTATGGGGTCTGGTTTGAAGGGTAACAGGATATGTATTCTGAAATTGTGTTTAAATGTGTAGTGCTCAAGCTTTACCTTTAATCTGTCTCATTCAAATATGCCTTGGGAATTAACACCTTGCCATCCTTGTCCTTTAGCAGGCATGTGTTAATTCTTGCAACAACTCTTGCTGTACAACTAGATAGTTTTGCTTTGTGAATATTAGAAAATAGATAATCTTTGCTGATGTTTTCTTACATCTGGAATTTATAGTAAGTGGATACTGGTATTAAAACTCAATGGAAGGCAAGAAGGACTTTAGTTGTGCTGAGTAATACAAATGGAAAATTGCACAAACATGGTAATAAGTGCCACCTTTAAATTACATGCCTGTATAGATAAGTTGCTTATCTGTATCTTCGACTAATGGAAGGAATGTAAGTACAGAACTTTACTACTTACAGGATGTTATCGGCTGTACCCAGGAGATGGACTTCATTCTTTGGCCTCGTAATGATATTGAGAAGATAGTCTGTCTCCTGTTTTCTCGGTGGAAGGGATCTGATGAACCCTTTAGGCCTGTTCAGGTATTTGGTTTTGTTTTTTAATGTCAATAAGTAACTTACACCGGGAGGGGAGGACAAATACTCTATCTCTTCTTAACCAATAAGTTGATAAGGTATGTGACTTCTGTGGATGACAGAAAGTATGCTGTCTGGTTTTATTTTATAAAGCAGTCAATGTTTTTAGTGCCGAATTCTGCTTCCTATTGTTATGCACAGTTATATTAGCACTTCCAAATTTAAGCATCTGAAGGACCTTTGCAAAGGACATGCATGTATGAATACATATATCATGTTAGCATTTGTAGAAGTAAATTAGATGTGGCTCTTAGTACAATTGATTCTTTGTCTAAATATGATGATGTCATTAAGATTCTGTGAGTATCCCAAGTTGCTCTATTTTGTTAGATGAAAGAGGGTCTGAGGTGGGTGGAATTCTTGCATTATAATTTTACCTTGAAATAAATTTCAAACGTTTTAGACAATGTTTTCAGTAGCTAGTTTCAGCTGTTTACATTCAGATTTTTGAACAGTGTTATATGTATTTTTTGTGCTGGTTCTGCAATCGTAGTCAGTTATTGGAAGAAATATGCTGTATTGTTGATGCACAGGGATGTTTTGACAGAACAAGCTAAATCTGGTTTTATATATGCAGTTAAAGTGGTACCTTTGAATTATTAATACATCATTGCAATGACTAATGTCAGTGTTGGCAGAACGGAACTAGGGAATTCTTCAAATTCTGGCAAGACTTAAGTGTGTAGTTGCTGCGGTCCCCACTTTCTGCTTTTCATAGATGAGAAAAGGGAAGAAACAAAAGTGATTGTAAAGCCCCAGATTGAAGGAAATTGGTTAAATGTGAGCTTTAGCTTAATAAATATTTTACTCCCCTCCCTCGCACAATGCAGGCCAAGTTTGAATTTCATCACGGTGACTATGAAAAACAGTTTCTGCATGTTCTGAGCCGAAAGGACAAGACTGGAATTGTTGTCAACAACCCTAACCAGTCAGTGTTTCTCTTCATTGACAGACAGCACTTGCAGGTAGGCTTATTTTGCCAATCATTTTAGAAGTGTGTTTTAATCATAAAACACTTTTTCTTAGGAACATCAGTGGTTTTATTGCAAAATACTCGAATAGAAAAATTGATCATGCATTCATGCTTGCACTTTAGCGGTTTCAGAGGAAACTTGTGCTATAAATAGGATTCTCACATGCAAAAACCAGCCAAGTGCCACAGATGTCTTCATGTAGAATTAATTTAATGTTCTTGTATTAAAAACCAAGATAAAAAAATAGTGTTTTGGAAAAATTAAAACATTGTCTTAATTTGGCTGATATTACAGAAATTATTCAAGTGAAAAATGAACAGAATAAGGAAAGTGTTTTAGGCATTAGAGGTCGCAGACTTATTTTGAGTTCAGGCTGTTTGTACGGATGAAACAGTGGCTTTTAAATATATATGTTGTTCTTCCACAACCAGCAGCAAGCTAGTAATTGGGCTAGATCTGCTGGGGGGTCTGCCTATTAGTCTTGAGTTAACTTCTGTGTTTAATAGCTTTTCTTTGGGTTTTCTTTGCCTCTAGACTCCAAAAAACAAAGCTACAATCTTCAAGTTATGCAGCATCTGCCTGTACCTGCCACAGGAGCAGCTCACTCACTGGACGGTTGGTACCATAGAGGATCACCTCCGTCCTTACATGCCAGAGTAAGGTACTGGCCAGCAAAATGGGGAAGATCACAGAATGCAGCAGTGGATTTTCACTTTCCTCACCACTTTATTCTTTCAGAATTTAGAAGAAAATGGACTCATGTTCAGAACACTGTACATTGTGAAACTTGATCATCCTGGATTTTTTTATCATTTGTATCTCAGAACTTTACAATTTTTTTTTAGATGTTTTCTGCATGGACCTTGTGAAAGAGAGGATGCTCTGCACGCTTCTGCACTGCATCAGCATCTTACTAAAATGTGAAATGAAGGGACTGTACACTGAAACAAATGTATCCGAAAGCACAAGGTGATCATTTGTGGTGGTGTTCCCATTTGTGCTGGTCATGCCCCCTAACATCTATAATGTTAACCATCAGTATTTGGAGGGTGAGAAGTGAATGTAACGGGTATAAAAGCCTTATAGCTTTGTTGTTAATGATTGTATCAAAGAGCACTATCATTCATTTTAATGAACAGAAAAGTGGCTATTACAATAGGAAGTAAATGCGGGAAAGAAATCTTTCTTTAAAAAAAAAAAGCATCTCATTTAATGTGTAGGCATTTTTTGCCTCTTTTGTTTTGCTGGGCCATGTCTAAGTTTACTGGCACTTTCGTTTTGGATCTCTTTCCCCAAGTTGCTGTATAACTGTATAAAAGTATTCTTTTGAGTTGGATGCATTTATACAGATGAGGCAGACCTGGAGTCTGAAGTCGCTAAAGCAGCTAAAAATAAGGTAAAATAATAGCTGCAGAAACAATGTTGGTAGAGGATTATTTTTTTTCTTGAGAGTTGAGACTTGTAAACTTGCAGGTGAACTGTGCAGGAAATACTGGTTTCTAAAACGTTTCTTACGGAAAACCCATTGAGGTTTCTTTTTCTTTTGGAATAGACATTATAAAACAATGTAAAATAGTGTTTGGAGTGTCAAAAGTTGGTTCTGACAGAACATTTTAAGATTGTGCAATGATAAAAGGAAGACTACTGTATAGTTTTGATGACAAAGAAGGCTCTGCTTAAGGATTGAGTACTTTACTGGAGTAAAACTGCATAAGCCTGCTCCCTTTGGATAAAACTAGTGCTTACCTGTTTAAAACTTGTATTTAGCTTTTGTTTGGAATTGGAAGAAATTGGAACTTAAATAAATTAGGTGAAAGATGTCTGGCTTTATTTATGGAAATCCAATGAATTGAATTTTAGTAGTGTCTTACATCTTGACAGTGTCATCCCATTGCAAACACTGAAAATGTCCAGGATGTAAAATGGTATTAACAAAGATTAGTGGTAGAGGTGTTACATATGCAGGCAGTATGTTTGTTTTGAAAAGTAATTGTCAGAATATTAATCAAATTACTAGCATACTATTGTATTAGTACATGGATATTTTTAGTTCTTCGGTCATAAGGTCCTACAGGTTAAACAGGAGCACCCTGGAAAAACATCACCTGAAAGCTGCAACTTGACATTAATAAATGCCTTAAGTGACAAAGAATACCTTGAAAATTCTGCTCTACAGAATGCTAAGACTTTCTGGAATAGTTAGTAACCACTATACCTGCTAATAGTACTTAAAATTTTCCAGCTAAATTTAGGTGCCTGTTCTTTGAATGGCCTGTGTCATAATACCAAGCGTCCACATGAAGCTTGAGATGGGTTTTCTAGGGTCTTGACCGTTCAAGTTTCATGAGTTTGGATTTTGCTTCCAAAGTGCAATCCCTTTGTTTCTTCTTAATTTGTCATTTTGGATGTCATCTCACAGTATTGAGATTATGGCCATAGTTACCTTGGTTAGCAAAGCAAATGACTTACTAGTTTTTGCATTAGGAATTTTGTCTGTCTTCATTCTGGTTTCTCTTAAAAGAAGCCTTGAGATGTTGGCCTGAGTGGCTGCATACAGTGCTTTGTAACTGTCGGCAATGGTATGATCCTTAACTTTGATTCTTTGTATTACAGGGAACAACCTGTTCAGTTTAATTGCTTTTTTCAGTTTTGTATGGGATGCATGAAGATGTTCTTCGTGACAGTCATCCCAGAGTTCAGTAACACTGTGCTTTCTTGGGAGAAGATAGTTGTATAATACTAATTTTGCTAAATGTGGTCTGTTCTACCCAGGTAACAAATGTTATGCTTTTGCTGTGCTATCAGATTGAGTTGATAGCCATCTGCATTGTGTTAAGTTCGGGGGTGGGGGGGGGCGTGGAGCAGGGGAGAAGAAAGAAGGGGGAACAACAGGCTTCAGAGCATGAGAATCTCAGGGAGTGTATGAGAGTTTGTTCTTAAATCATTTGGCACCTTTGAAAGGTGACTCTCTCTCCACCTCAACAGGATGACTTTTGAGGGAAAAGGTTAAACTTGAAGTTGTCCCACTCTTTCTCAGTGGAGCTTCTAGTTAAATCTCAGAATGTTCTTCCGGGTTATTTCAGCAAAGTGCCCTTCAGAAGCAAGTGGAAGCAGTTCACAGTGTCCGTCTTCTGGATTCAGGCTGTCTTTACGTCAGTGTAGTGGCTTTTTGGTAGGCTTTCTTAACTTCAAAGTATAGGTTTTATCTTGCAAAACTAATGTTTACAAAGCACAGTTTGTGACTGTGCAACGCTAAGTAGTTTGTTCAGTAGACCTTTTTGTAAATGCAAAAAGGCCTCTTGTTTAAGACAAGAATTTTGGTTACTACCTGCTGTCAGCTACTTCTGTGTCTCCTTTAGATATGCTAATACCCAGAATGGAAATAACACTCAATGCCTCACCTGAATATGTGAGTTTTACCGGGCTATTGCTTGAGGATTTGTCATGTGAACTTGGCAAGTGCAAATGGGGCAGGGATAAATGTGGAGGCAGCAAAATGAAGTTGACAGAGGCCCATTAAATCTCTTGTATCTAAATGAAGTGTCTGATGAAGGGAAGCTTGTGTCAGGTGTTTCCCAGATGGTGAGGAGAAACTTGTCATAGCTTGTACATGGCTGTATAGTTTCCCTTCACTTTTCAGGCTTCTTCCATTGCATAAGTGTTACCAAAAGTACAGTAAGATGGACAGAACTGCTTGTGCAAGCATTGCCCAAATGTAATTGGCCTGTAGCTAGTTTGCAATTGATGCCTTTTGTCACATCTGTCTCAAACAAAGCATGAATTGCTTCTCAAAAGCTATTTTTTTATGCTAAAATTGCTGTGGTAAGTGATACATCAGGTACTAGAAACACATTGTGATTATGTGGTGTTTTTCTTAAGAGGGAAAAAAAAAGGTTACTTGCACTAATGTCTGAGCATTGAAAGCTTTAGATCAAGGTACTGATCTCTTGCTACCAGTTGATTTTTTTTGCATAGCAAAATGTTAAGCCTACTAGAAACAAAGATGGTGGAAAGATGGTAATTTTGCCAGGTTCAATTTTCTGGACTTTTAAAGAAATTAAACCTCTGAAAGACCTAGTTGGTCTATATTTATAAAATACAAAACAAGCAGAAGATCAGTCTTCACTACAGGTAGGTGCTCTGGGCCTTGTGAATGACCACATCTGTTCACGCATTATGGCATACAGTATTAGTTTTAAAATTATTTTAAAACCTGATACAAGTGTCATAAACTCCTGCTCCTTGTACCTGCTTCCAGCTTCTGAGCTCCGCAGCTGTCATTCCCTGCCCATTTCTGTTTTGCTGCTGGAAAAACACTGCATTTTCTTGTGCTTGTCATGTGCTGAGTCATTAGGTTACTTGCAATTAATGAATGCCATCTCGTGTTAAATCTGGGTCTCGGGGGGTTGAACAGGGAGAATGGTCACTTAGGGGTTTTTTGCTCCTTAAGTGTGAGATAATTCTAATGGACTGTTACAGGTGTCATTTAAGATTACATTAAGGTTTCTGCCAATAGCATGATAGTTGTTAAAGTTGAGAATTAGTAGACTACATTTGCATCCACTAAGCACATAGACACACGGTGTGAGTTTACTTAATTGCTATTTTCTTTGACTAGTCTAGAAAAGCTTCTCCCATTTTGAGTTTTGCATTCAGAAGCTGCGTAAGCCTGCAGATTCTGGAACAGCGTTCTGGAATGAAGTAACGAGATGAAGGGCTTTAGTAGTGTCTTACCAAGGAAAAAAGGTTAGCTAGAATTGGAAGTTCCCTTAGCTCTTGCCCTGCCATAGTGCGCAGGGGCTGGGTGCTTTGTGTTAGTTTGGGTGTTTAAATCTTCCTTCTGATGGTGTTCTTGGAGTACGGATGAACTCCGCTGTCAGGAACGCTTAGGAGGAAACGGTGGTTCCATTTACAGTAGTGGGTGCTGCTTTCCGATTTGTGCACCGCAGCTGGGAGTTCCTGAGGCTTATGCTGCGGAGGGGTGCATCAGCTCTACAGGTTAACTGAAGCAAGTGAAGTGATAAGCAAGCCTAACTTCTCTTCCGCATGGCTGACTGAAATGCTTTTTAGGGCTGAAGATATCTGTGACCTAGTTCTGCTTGGAAAGGATTTACATATGGAAAGGTCTCTTAATTTGAGCACAATTACTGTATGCTAGAGTACCCACTCCACAAGCTGCTTGAGCTGCTTGTTTTGGACTCTTGAAATCTATTCAAGCAGCTACTGCTTTTAAGCAAAAGAAATAAAAGATCCAGAATCCTGCTACAGCGGTACAGCCCCAGGTACTGTTTTGGTGAACAAAAGTAGGCTTAGTGGGTTATTTTTTTCTGGAGGATAGCCAATGTGTCCCCTTTGATTAGAGCTTGCAGGTAATTTTCTCTGATTTAGGCAAGAACTGTATATTCCGCAGTGTCCCACAACCATGGCAGCTTGGGACCGGGGGATCTGCTGACAGCAGTCATTCAAGGGATGCGTTACAGAATCACAAAGATAATAACTGTCATCGTGTTGTCCCTGACCACCTAAGTAGCAAAATAGAAATCAAAGTGCTTTTTTTCCTCCATTCCTATGGACAGTGAGGTAAGGGGAGGGGTTTGGGCATTTCTTTCTACTAACTAAACAGTTTCTGCAGATAGAGAATTCTAAAACGGTTAGTGATAAAATGCAGTTGGAAATTCTTCCATATGCCCTGGCAGTGGCTCGGAGCCAGTCACTGAAGCTGAACAGAATGGAACTGCTGTTCAGAACAGTTACTTAACAGCCTAATTCTCCCTGTCGTTGTCCCTCCGTCTCCCCCCCAGCTTTAGGTGGAAACGCTTGCCAATTGGAGAATTGTAAACCACCTGGCTCCTAATTAAATTGGCAGAGTAACCTAGGTGAAGCAGCTCAGCCATGAGACCCCTGTGACAGGTGGCTCAACCTGAAAGACTAACAGGGAGTCCTGATAGCATAACGCTTGTTTCAGCAGTGATATCCTTCCTTACCCTCTCCTCTCCCCAGTTTATCACTGGCAAGTTGCTTCTTCCCAAGAGCTGGAATCCTGAATGACTAAATCCCTCCTCATGGCACCTTAATCTGCGATCGGTATGTGCCCTGATTAGCATCTGGACTCTTGGTTTTGAACTCCAATGGGATTCTCTTCCAATTCCTTATTTTCTCAAGGGACCTGTAATGCACAGTTCCACTGCGTTGCGAATACCCGGCTGTCAGTCTGAACGCGTTCGTGCGACAGTAGTGATGTCAAACCAGTGTGAAACGCTTCCGTGACCAATATATTGCACGAAGTGGGAAGCTGCGCTTACTTTTACTGATAGTGACAAACTTCCATGATGTGTCACATATGTGAAAAGTGTCGCCCTTCATAGGGGCGGACCTCTAGCCATCAAGGAGTATGGTGTAGGTGTTTGTTGTGTTTAAAAAAAAAAAATTTTAAAAAAAGCTGCATAATATTGGACAGTCTCATTTGCAGCTGTAGGATATGGAGCTTAAAGATGTCTGTCAGCCATTGGGTATGTAGTCTGGTATGCTAATATGACTCAAAGGTGATCTCACTAAGTCACTGGTTTGCTTGCTTGTAAGGGAATTGTGCCGAAACCTGCAGTGATGGAACCAGGTCAGCCCCACAGGAGATCTGTTTGTTCTCATGCCAGGTGGAGCCATGTGCCATTTGTCCTTATTACGGTGATTGTTTTCTGTTACTTCCTTTCAGACTCAGCTAAGGTAAGATACGAATTTTTCTACGTGTAGGTTAGGGTGAAATCAGTAGAGAACACTTCCAAGTATTAAGTCTGATGTCAGTTTACTTCCAAAGCTAAGAAAGCTCAATGGTGACAATTCCGTCTAAGATCATCTCCAAGCCTGAGTTGTGAAATAAATGACAAGGTCAGTGTGCTGCTGCTGGAGGGCTAACAGACAAGGTTGTCTTAAAATAATCAGTTTAATGAGCCACTTCTAAAATAGGTGGCCTGCATATTAATGATGTCCCTCTTTCTTATTAATTAGGTGGCACTAAAATACTGTGTTGAATAGTCTGTTACAAGGGAGAAGAGAATTCACTTGTTACTTCAGGAAGGGGTTTTTTTTTTGTTTCCCTCTCAGCCTGCAAGAGTCCTTGCCAGGCTGGAATGGGAACAGGAGGATACTGTTGTTTCCATGTTGAGGTTTGCCACTCTTAATTTGCCTGGGCACTTTTCAATTGTAATTATGTAGATATGACGAATGCTAAGTGATAGAATGAGATCGCTTAACTATGGCAGGTTCCCGAGGCAGCTGGCTTTGATGAGGGAAGCCACATCACGTTGCAGTGGGACGGTTACACAAGGACAGAGTTGTCCCAGCACACAGAGCTGAGAACGTTCGGAATCCTTTGGCATGTGTTGAATTCGAGACCTCCTTCATTGTCGTCCTCTGGCTTTTATTTCAGATGATAACGGTCAAAGTCACCCTTGTGTTCCAGTGAGGGGGGTAAGTTTATAGTAGTTGGGGGAGCAGTTTTAATCCTCACTTCTATTTCCTTCACCTCTTGCACTCTACTACATGGGTAACGTATGAAAGAAAACCGGTAAACTTAAGAATGAGAAAAAAAACATGACTGGTGATGCCAGAACACATGAATAAGATGCCCAGAACAGCAATTGCTAAACCCACTACGTCTGTCCGCATGTTATGACGGATCCTCTCTGTCTACTCATCCTAGTAATTCTAGAGGAGCTGGAGATGCTTAAGACTCATAATTGATCTCCAGGCAAAGGAAGCTGTAAAGTGAGAAACAGTTTAATACAGTGAAACATACAGGTCTGCTGAGCAAGGATTTAAAACAACCTTTAAAAATGTTGCTCCTGTAATAAGTATCTTCACAGAACTGCTTTATCAAAGCATTGTGTTTCTAAACACATGATTTGGGGATGATTCTGAGCACAAGTGTAAAAGTACTGGGGAAAAAATCATTACGAATGTACTGCCAAAGAGGATGCTACTATTAAAAGTTGAAGTAGCCACAGGCATATAAGCCATGTACTTCTGAGACAGTATAAGAGAAAAAGCTTTTGTTGAGAATGTATATACCACGAACAACTGTTCTAAACTTGCAGAAAAAATACATGCTGATAGCTTGAGACCGCTGTAGGTACTTTTTTTTAGAGACCTTCCATTGAAGGGTAAGTTATCAGCTATATTTGGAAGTCATTTTGGAAAGATTTCTGATATATTAGAAACTTGTTCATACTGAAAATCAGTCTGCATGAACAGGTCACTTTTAACTCATTTAGGAATGCATAAAAAACACCCTACCTGCACATTTAATCACTAAATTCACATCACTAAAGACAATGAGTCAACTTCCATGACAAAAAGAATTATGCGTGCCCTTTGCTAGTGTAGATTAACTTTTTCAAATCTCCCACTAGAGAAGAAAAACTAAGGTCGTGGTTTATGTGAACTTGCACTGCATATGTAGCATCGCTGGTTTTATTACAGTGTGACAGCCTTGCCAAGGATTGTTTGTCATCAGTTTGAAGAAAGCAGTTAAACCTGTCCACAGCAGTGCATGAGGAGGCAAGTCTTCAGCTGATTAACAGCAGCTTAATTCTACCATGTTCGTACCCAAGTCAGATAATCGACAGCCTTCGCCTGGTGGCTCACCAAACTTCTTTCGATACATCTCTAACTCCCAGCTGATGATTTTTAAACAAATATAGCCAGAACTTCAGGTAGGTAGAGGTGAAAAGCCCTGACGATGTAAGTGCATTTTCACATTCAGGAATCACAAGGAAATGATGAAGAAATCTCTGGTGAATTTGTGTACAAGGGTTCCACAGCAGCCTCTCTCAACCACTCCATGCTGGCGAGCTTTTACTCAGTGCAAAGAGATTACAAAACTATTAAATAATCTTTGAAAAGGTAGTTTCAGAAAGCTTTATTGAATACTTTCGAATTTGTTACAGCATCAGTAAATTACACTCTGTATTAACCTGCTTTACACTTTTAAACCAGTTTCACACTATGTTATATGAACTTTGTACTACCATCTTACAGAAACAAGTGGTTTAGTTTGTAAGTGTATATGGTGTTGTTTGAATGTGATGGTGCTGGGCCTGAAGACGGTTGCTTTGTCACACGGCGACACCACAGGCAAAGAAAACAGAGATCTTTTAAAACAGTGTCATGCTGGTAAACCATATGGCTGTTCCAAAGGCTCTTTCCTTCTGCTGTCTTGACCAAAACAAACAAAAAAAAATGCATCCCCATGCTGTCGCACTCTGTTGTTCATCCCAAAACAGGCAGAAATTTCAGGCTTGCAGCAATTTTGACGGTAATCATGAAATTTGTTTGTTTATTATGGGAGTGAAACTACTTCACTTTATACAGACTCTCACAACTTTGTGCAGATGATGTCTTACTGCATAACTGAGAAAATCACTCTATATGGGATTCTTAAGGCCAACATTATGATTTTTTTAAATTACTTTCTTATATTAATTTCCTAGATACTTTGTATGTCTACCTTGTGCAATTAACTTCCCTGTCGCCTTATTTGTTAAATCCACCGTGGCAAATGCAATGTTTCTTCCTTGCTTCAAAATCTGAGCTGTAATGAGTATCTCTTCTCCAATCTTAGCAGCAGAAGTGTATCTTCAATGAAGAAAAAAATGAACAGGGTAAGAGGCTGTACAGAGCACAAAGCCAATATTCCTGCATTTTAGATTACCATGAAGGGAATTAGCAAAAAAAAAAAAAAAAAAATTGTGCAAATACCCACTTCTTAGAAGTCCTTGAGTTCCTCTGTACTGCAGAGGTAATTCAGTATAAGAGAAAATGGAGGATAGAAAGACACCCATTGGCTTGGTTATGAGGAACCAAATTCTGTTCCATTTTGGAACAAAACCAACTGGGTATCAAAGATCTCAGTTAAAAGTTCAGCTCCAAATCCTATTCCAGCTACTGCTGGCTCCCTACAGCCTTTCTAAACCAGTCCGGCTGGTTCAGCTGCAACATGCCTCTGTTACAAAGGCTGTGGAAGGTCATTTCTGTATGGAACCTAAGCATAGGTTAGCTGCTTCCCATACCCTGGTCAGAGAAAAGTCATGGAAATGTGGGAGGCCTTCAAACTTCCCAGGTTTAATGCTGTTTCCATTCATTAGATAACTCTGTTTTTATTTACGTGAGTAGGAGGGTGTGCTTTTAAAACACGCTCTCCAGGGAATAGGAAGAAATTCCCCCACAAAACGCCTGGAAAGAATCAGGAACATGATCCAACCATGAGCTGAGGTAAGGGAACAATATTCAAATGTGGGAACTACAGAGGAGAATGTGTAATTGCTGGATATAAATCTTATTGAGATAAATTTCATCAACCAGTCCATTTTTATACATGACACCATGTCAAAAGTATGTCAGTCACGCCTAATGCTGATGTAGCGCAAACCCCATCAGTTGACAGGGGGCAGGGTTTGAATCTTGGTTCATTCTCAGATGCTGATCCTCTTGTGATTAAAAAAAAAAAAGTTTCTCTGTTCTTTCCATTACTGAAACAGCTTCCTCATGACAACTTTTTAAAAAGCTCCTTCCCAAAAAGGAAAAAGTTATATTATAGCAATATTAGACATCCAATATCACTTGTTGAATGAAAGCAGTAGTCTGGGTTAAACAAAGCTATTAATGTTGTTTCAGATAACAATTCCTAAAGGTTATGCTACTCAATCATTTTGGATCACCTCCACAGACAGCACTTTCTTAAGATTTTAGCCCTTATGTAATTGGGTAGGTATATTTGATAGTGTAAATAATGCAGATCTTGGCCTCTTGTTATACTACTGTAGGGAAAAAACCCATAATCATAGGAGAATCTCCCATTTTCATTTCCTGGTCATCACAGTGATAGTATAAAGCTTAAATAGATCCTCCAGTCCCACCTGCCTAGTGGGAAATCAGAAGGCGCTGGGGGTAAAGAAGGGAACCTAGTAAAGATACAGATCACTCCCCACACACTTTTAAAGTTTGGTTTTTTGTTTTGTTTTGGTTTTTTTTAAGACAGTTTTGATGAGGAGGTTTTTTTCCAAGATTTTTAATGCTCTGTGTTAGTTATTCCAAGTAGGATTACTTTAGTTACAACCAGTCATAATCTCTTCATTAAAAGTAATGAAGCAAAGCTGACAAGCTGTAATAGCATGATCAAAGAAGGTCTCAGAACAACTTTTTTTTTTTTTTTTAATAGACACTACGCTTTAAATTTGCACTACAGGAAGAACCATTTTCAGTATAAAACTACCTTTAAATGACCTGGAGCAAAGGAATCTTCCTCCAGTGAGAAATTCTGATTCAATCTGTAATTCATGCTCTATGTGAGCATACAACAGAGCTAAATAGTTTCCTGTTTAAAATATTTCCTGTTTTAACATTTTATGGACTAATACTAAAAGAGGGTTTACAGAAAGCTGCTTACCCTAGATTTTGGTGTTTGAGGACACACTCTAAAATATCTTCACAAGTGAAGACAGAAGTTGAGGCAGTATCATAAGACTAAAATTTACCACATCATCAATATGCCTTTACATTCTATGAATGAACGGGTACCATCTCTTAAATGCATATAACAAATAAAACCTCAAGAAAGTCCAACTCGAATTTTGCAACCTAATGGCAATATCCTCAAATGCAATCCCCCCTTAATTTATATAAACAAGACTTCTGAAAAAATAAAATACCTTTTTTAAGTGAGTACTACAGTGCAGAAATGAAGTACAATGGAGTCAATACCGTGTTAGGGAAGAAAAGTTAGTATGTTCTGGTAAACATGGTGGATGATACCTACGTGATGTTCATGTCCACACTGACCCCGGGCAGTGCTCTTTCTGTGTACAGCAACGCTGTTGTTGACACCACATCCACAAGTGTGGCTGTCAAGCCTCCATGTAATGTGCCACCTCTGTTTGTATGCTCCTCCTCTACTTTCATTTCACAAACAATTTTTCCAGGAGTTGCAGAAAGAAGTTTCATCTGTACAACCAAAAAAGGAATAAAAAGCTTAATGACAACAGGACCAACACCCGATACTGCCCTGAATCAAACTGAAAGTAAATCTTGTTTAATTCTGGACTCATGAGACAAATTATATTTCCAAAGATGGAAAATACAGTAATTCAACTGTCACACTAGGTATTTCCATAAATTTTGAGCAGAAGATTGTTGCCTTAGAAAAATTCGTATTTCTAGTGTAGATAAATATTTAAACCAACAGTTTAATGACACTTCAACACTTGCTATGCTCTCAGGAATTGCTTAGGAGACAACATTCTTTTTCAGTTTTCTTTTTCACCTATGACTGAAAAGCCAGATTAGAAGGAACACAAAACTACTCTATGTCCGTGTACTGTAGTTGCAAAGGCGTTATTTGTTAGCTCACAAAATGGAAATGTGACTGCCAGTAATTCATTAACCGCTACACTACAGCAACCTCAGTAAAAATCAGTATTTTGCAACGAGCACTGTAAATGCTAATCAGATTGGCCTTCCTGCACTGAAATTCATATTCCTGGGCAGAAGTACCTAAGGCTATATCACACTGTATTACAGCATCATGACTTGCATATACACTTTTATTACAGCCCATAGGTGTTAAATAGAAAGTTAAAGTACATCTATGCTACTGTGCTTACGCCTGTGACCAACACAGGAAGCTGAATTTTTGAGACCAAAAAGTTACTGCATTTCAGCATTTTAAAATCTTTTTTTCAAGTTTCTTCAGTTAGTACCACTATATTCAAAATCTGAAAGCAGTTGCATAACTAGGATAAGTTCAGCATATGTATTTACACCTACAACTAATACTTTGAAGTACCTTTAGACTTTCACAATTGAAATGTGGGCATAATATTTATTATAATTCCTACTAATTTTCTGACATTTTTATGAAGTTGTTTTTTTTTAACTTAAATGTTTCCATATCATATCAGCTGAGCTAATTTACATCTTTTAATCTTAAAAGAAATTAAGACTGAAATGTCTCCAGTTTCACTATTGCTTATTTATAATGCAGTGTAAAAGCTCAGTTTCAGCTAATATCCCTTTCTGATAGGCCAAAGTTTATCCAAATTTTGCAGAGAAATGATACTAAGATAAATGGTAATGTAGTACACAGTTCACCTACGAATGGAAAAAGCTGGAATTAAGCAGAGGGGAAATCACTCAGGCAGTGTCCTAATACAGAAATAGCACTTTGATCAATGAAAATCCCAAGTCCTAAACCAGGCATGCTGCGCTGCACTGACTGGAGGTTTAAGTTTCTGACAGAATTTCTAATGAGGACTTTACTGATGCTTGACACTGACAGCAGATGGCTTCCAGTACTGTCAGGGAGGGCTCCAATCCATCAGCAAGGCAAGGAAAGCATCTGGTTTCACTTGTCATTGCTCTGATCTGGCACTAGCTGCCTGCTCTCCTTGACAAAAATAGTTCAGTATTTGAACGCTTCCAGGACTTACACAGCCAGAGCTGCTGGTTTGTATTTCTTTTCTCATGGCCCTTCTGTTCTTGTCCTCCCACGTGTCTGTCTCGGTGAACGTTATGCTGATTGGGCTTCCAGCTGCTACTGCGGTGCACTACTACTTTGGAGAAAGGGCTTTAAAACCCACAGTTGTTAAGCCCTATGTAGATACCACATTGGAATTAAAGCATAAACTAAATCCGCTGCTGGAGATGAAAAGTTTCAGACTAAAATCTGTCTCCTCCAGAACAGGAAAAGTCTCGAGTCACATTTAGTTAAGGTAAGAAAGGCTGCTGGTGTCTCCCAGAAAAACAGCAGATACTTTAAATGCAAACAAAACTGCACTTTTATTGGTATTATGATTGTGTTCATAGCATCATACTTCTAGAAGGAGACTGCAGAAAAAGTCAAAAAGTATTCCACAGCACGGTAGGAAGCCTAAGGCTCACTTCCAGCCTGTTACCTTTATGAGATGAAATACTGCATTTGTTCTCCACTTTGTAGGATTTTAAGGTAAAGGAGAGTAAAGTTATCACAGTAAAGAGGTGACTAAGAAGTTAATTGGACTCTTTATAAATAAATGAATGTAACAAACTTAAAGCTTTATACTTTTTACATATGAGACCAGAACACCTTGGGGAAACAAAATAATAAGAGTGGTTTTGCAAACAGTTACTTTCTATTAAATGTATTGTATCATGGAGCTGTCAATGAAAGCACCACTTGCTCCTCTACAATGCAAACCACGTAAATTTTAAAATGGTTGGTTTTCTTAGATATATTTACCGCTTGTCTCCACGTCATGGTTACACAAATAGAAATCAAATGCAGAATTCTAGCACTGCAAAACTTAATGAGAACACTGAAACTGCTTCACAGGACCACCCTATGCAGGAGCTCAAGAACACATCAGCTACTCTACCGCACATTGCAAAATTTAAGACGACATTGTAACATCATTTCAACTTTTTTTGAGCACAATGTAGCATTACATTAGAGCCATACCAGTCAAATACATTTCTTTATACTGAGCCTTGCTAGAAGCTCACAGACCATCTAAGTGCTTGTGTTTTCCATCTGACTTCAAGGTGAAATGTCAGGTGTTATAATGAGCTACTTTTTTATTTTGAAACAGAGAACAGTAATAGTTTTTTCACAATTTCACAGTCCTGAAAGTTAGCTTAGCCACAGGAACTAAGAAGGGATGAATATCAGTTACTAAATAACTCACGGAAAGCTACTCAACACAATCCCTGTCTTCAGAGAGGTACTGTAAGGCAGCTTTAGCGTTTAAAAAGAAAGAGTTATTGAATAATAACTGTGCTTTTTACGTGTGTTACCCTCACGGCCCCACACCCCTGCGGGGAATTCCTGAATCCAGGGAAAACATGGGCAGGGGCAGGGCTGCACCGCCGGGCTCCTGAGGTGCCCGCAGCCGTGCCACCGCGGCTCGGCCTGCAGCCAAACCCCCGCAGGCCTCGGCCTCCCCCGGCTCCGGCGGCCCGGTCCGGTGAGGGAACACACCTCGAAGCTCGGTTCAGCCTTTTATTCTGGGAGGGTGGGGAGAAAAAAAAATGGCTTTTAAACGACCAGCCCCCCCTCGAGCGGCCCGCCACCTCTCCGGTCAGAGCCTGTCGCTGCCGTTAACGGCCGCCCGCGCCCCGCCCGTACCTTACGGAGCACCCGGTCGAAGCCCTGCGACTCCACCATGTACTTCATAGCCTCCCTCAGGCTTTCCACCGTGAACCCCATGCTACCTGCCCGGCCGACGGCCACCCGCCTAACCACAGCCAGACAGCCCGCCCGCGCCCCGGAACGCCAACCCCGACGGGTGGGGCTTCCCCCCCGGCTTCCGGGGAAGCTATGGAGGCGGAGGTGAGGCGGCGCGAGGAGGAGAAGAAGGAGGATGACAACGAAGAGGACCGATGCCCTCAGGCGGGGCAGGAGGAGGAGGAGGAGGCGGCGGCGGCGTTGCACCTCGCCAAGCGGAGGAAGGTGCTGTGCTCTGAGTTCGCCGCCATCACCAGCAGCGACGCGGTGGTGGCGCAACGCTTCATGGCCGGCAACGATTGGCATATAGAGGTAGGCCCGGGGGTGGCAGCGGCGGCGGCGGGGGGCTGCCCCGGCGGCGGTCTCTTCCCTGCCATCTGCCTCTGTGTTTCAGAGGGCGCTGAACGCCTATTTCGAGCTGCCGCAGGAGAAGGAGGAGGAGGAGGCGGCGGCGGGCGAGGTGCCGCCGGCCTGCGCGGGGCCCGGGAGCTGGTAGGTGACCCCCGGGGTGAGGCGGGGAGGAAGGGGGGTGACAGGATCCCCGGTTGTGGCGTCCCCGTCCTGGGGAGCAGCACTTCTCTCTCCAGCTGGCTTCGCACCTCTGCTGACATATGGTGAGGCAGGTAGTTCCCCTTCCTCACATTTATGCTTCCACACCATTTCTACTGGAGAAACGCGCTAGTTTCCCCAAGGCTACCCACTTCGAGGGGGATGGCTGGCTCCCCTTGAGGCTGTCAGACTTGTGGGCCGCACTTCCCATCGCTGGGTGCTTCAGCCACCTTACTCTGGGCTAGTAAATCATGAGCCTTTCACACAAGGGCCAAGGTCATTTTTTCTCTTCACGGTCTTGTCTTGTGCAGTAATACATATGCAGATTTTGCTGTACACATGCACATTTATATATGTATAAACTGTGTACGTATGTCATCTACTAGGTGTATACATATTTATATTTCTATAAATAAAATTGACACGTACATGCCCACCTTGCTAAATGTACCTGTGGAAGTCAGGATTTGTGTCTTACACACGTTGACGATCTCAGAGCATACCTGTCAGGCATTGAACTGCACGTGGAATTGAACTTGCACAGATCCCTGCCATCCGCAGTCCCAAGGGAAGCTTTTTTTCTATAGATTTATTTATCACAGACTTGCATGTTACATAGAAGAGCCCTGATGATCTTTGTAGTTATAAATAAGCTGTACTTGATAACAGCATACCTGATTTTGCCTGATATGCACGTATGAAAACATGCAAACCTACTGAGCATTAGCATTGGTCTGTAGATAGTCCATGATGAGTCAGAATATATCTGCATCAAATTGGCAGCACCTTTTTCTTTTCCAGCCTTTGTGCATCTTTGCACTGTGGGTTCTGTGTTGAGCTGTTATATGCTGGTTGGTGTTGGGAAGGAGGGCTATTTGGAGACCTCCCAGTCAGGGGGAGATCACTGCAGACCACACAGGCTTTCATGTTTCATCTCATAGTCCTTCAGGTTACGGAATAAATATAAAAAGTCATCATGGAAATATTGGAGGCATATACCACCTTACTTACCTACTTAAATATCCCTTAGCTGCTTCTCCTTTGCTTTTCTTTCTCTGTTCAGTTTACATTACACGTGCATGGTAGCGGGATCTTACGTTGTTTGTGCAACACCAAGTACAAAACCAGTACTAGGTTTTAGGGAATAGATTTTTTTTTTTTTTGTTCCAGGCCTTATTTTCATGTGTGCGTAGAAATTCTGTGGTTAAAAACAAAACCCTAGTACCCCAACTTTGCCAAAATACAGTTTGTCTAGTCTTAGTTATAATATTTAATGTATTTTTTACAGACTCAAGAAATTTATGTTGGATCACTGTTGTGGTTTAACCCTGATTGGCATCTCAGCCCCACACAGCCGCTTACTCGCTTCTCCCCAGTGAGATGGGGGAGAGAATTGGAAGGGCAAAAGTGTGAAAACTTGTGGGTTGAGATAAAGACAGTTTAATAGGTAAAGCAAAAGCTGCGCACACAAGCAAAGCAAAACAAGGAATTCATTCACTGCTTCCCATCAGCAGGCAGGTGTTCAGCCATCTCCAGGAGAGCAGGATTCCATCACGCATTACAGTTACTCAGGACGACAAACGCTGTAACCCTGAATGTTCCCCCTTCCTCCTCCTTTCCCCCAGCTTTTATTGCTGACCACAATGATGTATGGGATGTCCCTTTAGTCAGCTGGTGTCAGCTGTCCCGGCTGTGTCCCCTCCCAACCTCTTGCCCACCCCAACCCACTCACTGGTGGGGCAGGAGGAGAAGCAGAGAAGGTCTTGATGCTGTGTAAGCATTGCTCACAACAGTTAATGCATCCCTGTGTCATCAACACTGTTCTGGTCACAAGTCCAAAATGCAGCACCGTATGAGCTGCTGTGAAGTAAATTAACTCTGTCCCAGCCAAAACCAGTACAACCATGTGTTAGCAGGTAGAGTCTGGTTGTCTAGCACACTCTGCAAACAGTTACTAGACTGGGCACTCAGACTTTGACAGTGTTGTTTAGCCTTTATTGAATCAATAGGGTAGGCAGGGCCTGTGTTTTTGAGGTGGGATTTGGGGGGAATATTTCCCAAAGAAAAGGACTATCAGTTTCTCACAGAGTGATCTTGTATGTGTACCGCCCCAGGGGGGTCGGCAATTAGAAGAATCGCGACTGTACTATAAAGATGGGCACATAAAAGCAAGTCCTGGCTGCAGTTCTTTGTTTCTAATATGCTGGAAAGTGTTTGAAAAGCTAATACACACAGCCTGCTGCTAGCATGGGCTGTATTACAAGAGTTGAATTATTTAAATGCTTTGGATTACATTGGTTGCTATCTGATTAGCTTAAATCAGAATGGTGAATGTTATCTTGTGTCTGTAAGGACACTCTGTACTAAGGCTCTGTATGACTGTATGTTTTAGTTACTGTGTTTTTAAATTATGTTGAGATCAATACATGTGAACTTATTTGTTGGGAATGTTTTGGATGACCACGTGTAAGTTGTGATGGGTGTAAAACATTTTCCTTCAGATGATAAGGGAGGTAATTGCAGGAAGAATAGTATTATGCATGTTGACAAACAAGTAAACTCTCTCTTTAGTATTGACCTCACAGCAGATGCAACTACTAGTGATGCCAGTGGCAATAGTGCAGACTCAAGGCAACAAGAAGATGACAGCAGCTTCTCGCTGATAACCTGGAACATTGATGGGCTAGATCTAGGAAATCTAAAAGAAAGAGCTAGAGGAGTCTGTTCTTACCTGGCATTGTAAGTATAGCTTCATCTTTGTACTGTTATGTACCTTGCTTTAAAGGACTAAGCAAGCTTCTTGTTTTAGATGTGTACGAAATCTTCATGCCCGAATTATCTTAACATTAGATGCAACAATACAATCACTTTACAAATCCTAAATAGCCGATGTACTGGTTGGAAGAGGTGTGAACCTGTGCAGCATCCCAAAGGTTAAATATTTTGCGACGTCTGCTTTAAAAAGCTTTTTTATAATGAACAATATTGTTCAAGTTGCAGTCGTACATCAAGAGCATGCTTCATACTTCCATCCTGTACGTGAGAGAAGGGTAAAACTGCAAGACACTTGTTTGTCTCATTCTGGTAGTATGAATAACTTCATGCTAGAGCAGACTTTTTGAAACTTCACTAAAAAATCTTTTTTGCAATGAGAAGGGTAGCTCTCTTGCCATTTCTGTTACTTGCCTGTTGAAAAAGAAAATGTGCAAGGTAAGATAAAAGCAATAGATTCTGTGATTACCTTCTGTAGTTCTACTAGTGGAAGCCTCCCATGAATATGTTTATGAACAATTTAGCAATTGCATTAATTGATTTATCTTAATACAGTAACTTAACAGTGTAAATTAAATTATTACTTAAGTGATAATTTAAGTTCCTCTTAAAACAGCAGAAACCCCTTAACTGAATCAATTTTCACTTGATTTTATTAACCTTGGGTGACAATATTTTTCTTCTGTAAATGAGGCCTTAGGTTTGTCCTTCAGCTGCTTAGAGCAATGCTGTTCAGCAGTGTAGCAAAAACAGGGACAGCTGTAAAGTCATGTCTAAGTCAGCGTTTTCAGAACTGCTGCCCCACACAAACTGTTACTGATTGCACAGCTGTAAGAAACGAAAGAGCTTGGCATCAATGAGATAAAATGAGTGGCAGGTTACCTGAGGGGATCTGTTGTAAGGGAATGGGGTGGCGGTTGGAATCTCTTGGAGCACTTGGATGTTAAGAACATGTTCCAAAGCTGCTTTGCAGCTGCTTGAGTTGAATTCCTTGTGTATGTAGTATATAAAACCCGTGCAAATGTTTGCAAGATCAAGGTAAGGAAGTCATGCATTTCATTACCGTGTCAGTTCCAAGTCCATAATAATAATAGTAATTGTTTCTTCCTTTTAACAATGGTGTTGTGTCTACATACTACTAAATATGATGGAGAGAGTTTTTCTTTTTTTAAAAAACAGATTCTTACAATATCTGGGAAGACGAGGACAAGGTGCACCTGAAAACCCTGACTCTGTTCCGTTTGGCCTCAGAATGTAGTGGTATACCTTTCAGGAGTTAATTTAAAATCTTGTCTTGCCTGTTTCAGATACAGTCCAGATGTTGTGTTTTTACAAGAGGTCATCCCACCACATCTCTGTCTTCTACAGATGAGAGCAGGCAGTTACACTATTATTCCGGGTAAAAAAATAACCCTCAATTTCTAAAGACAGAAACTGGAAAAAATAAGTTTGGTCTTATTCTGTTTGCCTTGCCAAAATCTCTGACCATTTGTAGGAATGAAAAGAGTAAAGTAAAGAGGGAAGCACTCTGTTTTTTTGATAGAAGGATATAGTTTGATGCAAACTATGGATGTTGCCTGGTGTTTTCCTTTGTATTTTTTATGCATTTTGAAGGACTGATAGCAGGGTAGCCAAAAAGTACCATAGATAAGTAATTTCTTAAATACTTATATTTAAAAAATCTGAAAAGTTCACATTGTTATTATGGAACTGTAACTAATGAATTTGTACATCTTACAAATTTACGTCAAATCTCCCATATCGTGGTAAAAAGGTCTCTTTCAGAACCTTCTTTATGGCATGGCAGAAGATATCCTCAACCATTTCTTTCCCTGTTCCTCTTTAGGTAACGTAGATGGCTATTTCACTGTCATAATGTTGAAGAAATCAAGAGTGAAGCTACTGAAACACGAGATAATACCTTTTCCAACAACCTCCATGATGAGGAACCTTTTGGTTGTGCACGTGAGTGAGTCAGTATGTTGTAAACAGCTGTGTTTCTGTCTGCAAAACAAAAAATCTCAGGAAAAGCTGGACTAGCTTTACTCTATGATAGTCTCAAACAGCAGAAAAACTACTCCAAACATACAAACCCAGTTGCATTTGATACTAAGAAACTTAAATCTTTTATATAAGTTACCGGCCATACTTGGTTTTCAAGTCTCATGACCTCTGAAAACAAACCTAAAAGCCTGTTACCCTCCTGTAAGCTACTTTTCTTCAAAATAAAACTGATATTAACCGGAGCTCAGTCATTCAGTAATTAACTTTGTGATTAGATTTTTGGTTTTGAACTTCTTATCATGGTGTGGATAGTAACATTGCCTCTTTGTTTCACGCACAGGTGAGCATATCTGGTAACGAACTTTGTCTTATGACCTCTCATCTGGAGAGCACTAAAAATCACTCTAAGGAGCGTGTGAAGCAACTGCAAATAGTGTTAAACAGAATGCAGGAGGAGTCAGAGTCCACCACTGTTATATTTGGAGGGGACACAAACCTCAGAGACAGTGAGGTAAATAGAAATAAGCAACCTTGTTATTTTGAGAAGGTATTCTGACAGAATCTTCTCAGGCTTTTCTGTTGCCTTTATGAGAAATGACCTGCTGAGGCAGAACAGAGGTAGGCAACTTTTATTCTTAAAAAGTGGAAGCGTGACTAAGTAGAAGCTGTGGCATTGCTGTGCTGAGCCATTATAGCTGAGATGATGTATATGAAGAGCTTCCCCCACCCTCTCACCCCCAATAATAAAATGCTTTATTGGCAGTATTTATATCTGAGAAGATGCAGGCATAGTCGATGAAGTTTCGACTTCAAAAGCATCTTCTCGTTTTGAAAACCTGATCTTTACTTGCTCAACTCTCCGATTCTCTGAGATTAGTGCTTGTAGCATCAAGAGTGCTCTGGAGAAATAGCTCTTGGGAGTTTAAAATTAATCCCCCATCAACGAGACATTCCAAATTAGAAGTCGTTTTTGGCTGCTGATACTAAAAGTGAAAATTGTGTGTTATTACTAAAAGGCCAGTGTTTCATCTTTCCCTTTTGTGAAATTCCATTGCAGTGAGCTGGAGTGACATTGTTTCAAAGAACATGGTGTTGACCCCCATACCTGAATCTCAGAGCGGAATGTTTATTTTGTAACATGTTTAGATTTAGAAAGTACTACAGAATTAGTCATGCTTTAGAGTATCCTGAGACATACCACAACTTAGAAACGTCTCCAACTCGTGTTTTGCAGAAAAAAGTGATATTGTGACAACTCAGTTCTGTTTTTGAAGGTAAAGTTTGCAAATTCAGTATCTGGTAGATTTTTTTTTTTTTTCTCCCCCGTTCTACTTTCAGATAACTAAACTGGGTAACTTACCTAACAACATTATGGATATCTGGGAGTTTTTGGGTAAACCTCAACACTGCCGCTATACTTGGGACACCCACTCCAATACCAACCTGGATGCAGCGTACAAGTGCAAGATGAGGTTTGACCGCATTTACTTTCGGCCTGCAGCCCAAGAGGGACATATTATTCCACGAAGTATGGACTTAATCGGATTGGAAAAACTAGACTGTGGCAGATTCGCTAGTGATCACTGGGGTCTTCTGTGTACCTTTGATGTAATATTATAAAAAAGAAAAAAGGCTTGCATTGCTAGTCTTCAAGTGTTTTGTTCTTGTTCTTAGAAAACTTTACATTTTCAGCCCTAACACATTCTCCGCTCTTGACTTCTGCTGGAATGGCTTCACTTCAAGTCAGGGTTCCGTTTTCTGTTCTGTTTTGTTCTTGAATCATGTTTTTAGATTGTTGTTTTTAACAATGTACACAAATACAAAATCAATTTCTAGTTTTAAAATGGGAGGAAAAACCTGTAAATAAAATTAATAAACATAACGTGATGGTTTAAAAGACGCTTTTATTTTGGCATGTATTATAATCTTGTAATAAATGCTGCTTTATTTTAAGAATACTTTTATTATGCCTGCTTTGTTTCTTTTTAACCATTTCCATCATCCTTTACAACCCTGTGTTTTGTAGAGTGTTTTGTATTAGCTTTTGAAGCTTGTGTTGTATGTACATATGCCTCGAGGCAAGACAAGGAGTTGAGGAAAGAATGACTAGTTAAAAAAAAGTTTCTTGACTAAGAATTAAATTAATATTGAGCAGATTTAAGAACAGTATGCTTTCTATTGGATAAGAAAAGGATAGAGGCAGATGCATGGAAGTTGTTCACTTGGGATGATGTATATCTTACTTTGTGTTTATTAACCTGGATGTGAGTTGCAGATTAAAGTGTGTTATCTTTCCAGTGAGCTTCTAGAAACAGTGCTCTTACTAACTGCTGTGCAAAGTCTGAGCAGCTCAAGGTCTCACTGACTTTGCAAACCATCAAACAGACTTTCTTACTTAAAGAATTGTGTAATCGATCTCATAGAAGCTGTTGTTTTATAGATGTGCAAGTACTAAGTTGATTTAAAATGGGAAGTCTCCTAACTTTCTGACATGAAGTTCAATGCACGGGCAGGGAGAGGAAGCACAGGTAGCCCATGTCAGTGACACAAAGTGAACACACAGACTGACAGCTGCATTCCTTTACTGCTTCTTGTTGTTTGTCTTTGGTCTTGAGCCCAAAGTTTATGAACAACTTGTGTTTTGCTGGACTTCCGTGGCGGGTTAGCCCCGGCTGGTAGCCAAGCTCCCACCCAGCCGCTTGCTCAGTCCCCCCTTCCCCAGAGAGACAGGAGGAGGAAATGGGAAAAATGGAAACAAGAAAGCTCATGGGTCGAGATAAAGACAGGGAGATCACACAATTGCCATCAGGAGCCAAATAGACTTGGTTTGGGGAAATTAATTTATGGCCAGTTAATATATGTACTTAATGACTGATTTGGGTATTGGGAAGCAAGAAGATGAACTTTAAAACACAGGGGAAGAACCTCTTGTCTCCCCTTTCCCCGGCTTGATGTCATGCCAGGCTCCTCTCCTCCCCCTTGTTATCACCACAGGTCACACTCTGTCCCTCCAGCAAGGACCGGAGCAGCACGAGAGAGGGTTATGGTCAGCAGACAGCCGTGTCTCTCAGCTCCACCTTTCCTCTCCCGCTTCTCCTCTGCTCCAGGGTGGGTCCTCCATGGTCTCAGGCAGTATGTGCCCTGCCATGGAGCACCTCCTCCGACCTTGGTGTTCCCTCTGCTGTTTCTCGTGCTTTTTTGCTCCCCTCCTCCTCTGCCTGCTCAGCATTTTCTGTCATTTATTACACAGGCTTTTGCCGAAGTGCCACCATCTTGTCTGCGGGGCCAGGCCCTGCCTTACGCAGTGAGTTGGAGCCGGCTGGAACCACCTCTGTCTGGCACGGGGCAGCCCTGGCCTCTCCTCACAGCCCTTGCAGCCCCCCACTGCCAGCGCCTGGGCACCCGCACCCCCTGCAACTTTAAAAAAATAAGAAGCCAGGCAAATCTCACCCAAGCAAACAGCAGTGGCAGCCCTGTGGCCCTACCCGCCCAGCACGGAAAACTTCACAGGCGCCATTATTGCTTAGCCTAACACGTCTGCTTGCGTCCTCCGGCCAGCCAAGCTCCGGGGAAGAAGGAGTGTGTCCGCATGTTGCCCTTCCCGCCTCTGAAAACACAGCGAGTGGGGCTTGGCATGATACAGGGCAGAGGAAGGCAAATTTGTGGATGGCTACCCTGAAGCAGGGAGGATCCTCAACCAGCTCCTCCTCGTCCCAGGAATGGGGAGGCCTGAGGTTGATGTGGTTTTCTGTTGATTTAACGGGAGGCCTAGGTGACCTCGCTAAACAAGCAAATAAACCCCGGGAGGTTAATTCATCCCCACAGAAGTCAGTTGCAGAAATCTCCAGTTCTGCTTTCGCTTCTTTAAACATCAAATGCCAAATTTCCCTTATTAAATGTGAAAGAGGCCGGCCTGTTTTGGGAAGGATGTTGAAATCCTCGTGTCCTGATCACTCTTAGCACATCTCATTGTTTTATAACAGCTTCAAAAACAAGGAGGGAGAAGTCACTGAAACTTTTTTTAACTGGTGTTGAGCCTGTGATCTCTTCTTTCTATTCCCAAATAAATAATTCTGTAAAAAAGTGAAAAATATCCACAACTGCCAGGATTTTCCTTCCGTGTCTAAAATGGGGCTGGCACAGTCCCACTGTCTGACTTGCTGCATGGTCTCTTCTTCCTCACCAAGAGCCTTCGAAAAAATGCCATGGCATTTGCTTTCATTGCTTACGGCACCTCCCGCTTGCCAGTCATTACAGCCAAAGGATTTGTGGGGAAGGTGAAGAAGGGGAAGGTGGTGGTGGTTTAACTTTCCTAAAGATGTTGGAGAGGGGGGAAGTGCAATAAACTCATGCTTCGGCATAGGAAACACCAGTTTACATGGCCTCCTGTATTATGGCTGGTTTTATTTATGTGTCTGGGCCTTCTGGACTATTTTGGAAACTACGAAAAAGGCTGACTGCTGTTGTTCTAGGATAGGTTTTAAATTTGGGAAAGAAAGAAGAGAGAAAAAAGGGTTCAGAGTAGTATGCAACTCGATGCCAAAAGTCCAGATGCATTTGTAGCATTTATTAACTGATCCCTCCTCTGATGCACAGTCTCTCTTAACCTTTGAAATAGATAGTGGGTGGCAACATAATATTTTTATTAGGAACAAGCAAAGACATAACATTTTGCAAGGGCAAATTCATTTTTCTAATTATAAAAGACAGGCAAGAGGTGACTATGTTCAGTGCAATTAGTGGTTAGTCATTCTTTCAGAATGAGGAAATTATGCATAGAGCCTTTAAAACTCTTCTTCTTGAACTACAGAAAAAGTGATAATACTTAAATAAATTTAAGAAGACATAAATGCTAAATATTTTACTGACTCTTGGATGTGAAGCAATACATCTTTAATTAAATATACTTTAAACCACTTAATAAGCATCCAAATTGCTGACAGTCAAGAGCAGTCAGAGCCCTTCAATTAATTTGCCTCTTAATTTAATCAGTGATGTAAAAGGTGAAATATCTGCTGAATACTGCAACTAAAACTTAAAGGGATAGAAACAACAAAATCAAACTAAGCAGAAGATTTCCTGGGCTACAACTTGTAATTTGATTTGTTTTCCTGATTCAGTAACATAATATTATGGTATCTATGCATTCCAAAGGACTTACACAAACATGTGAATGGGAGAAAATGCAATAATTCTCTCCTATTAATAATCAACAGCAACAATGGACCTTGTAGAAGTAATAATAAAGCATTATTTTATTAGTACTTTGATTCATGTATCAAGAGAAACGATTTCTTCTGAGGATCCAGCCAGTCTTAAACATTTCTACATCAAAAGAGCTCGAACTTACTAAAAGATACCCATAGAACAAAATAAAGAAATGTTAAACATCTAGGGAGATAAATAATAAATAACTGGAATTAAAAAAAATGGAAAAAAACAGTAGCAGGCAAAACCACAGTAACAGCAGAAAACTACATTATCATGATTAAAATTATATACCTAAAGAATATGTGTGCTTTTGACTTAGGGAGTAATATGAAACCATAACTAATAAAAATTTGTTTTACAAAGAGGAAGTGCAGAAGATGAAAGCTATAAATATCACACATATACAGGTTTGGAAGTCGTTTTGATACAAGAACAGACAAGACATATCCAAAATTACACGATCAAAATACAAACATGATAACCTGTATTATGGCAACACCTGCAGAGCCTATTGTTATGATTCCTGTAAAAAACAAAAGATGGAAATAATTACACAGAAACAGACGGGCTGTGTTTTGATGAGCAGATGGCATGATTTTCAGTTGTGTCAGTTCAGTGTGGTTGAGAAACTCCACAAAGGTTGTGTTATCACTTCTGCATGTCTTAGTCTGTTTTTACCCTGTGGCGGGCAAACCGGTACAAAATCCTCCTGAAGATGCAGTGCATAGAATCATAGAATCATCGCATCATAGAACAGTTTGAGTTGGAAGGGACCTTTAAAGGTCATCTAGTTCAACTGCCCCCTTCCCCCCTGCAATGAGCAGGGACATCTTCAACTAGATCAGGTTGCTCAGAGCCCCGTCCAACCTGACCTTGAATGGTTCCAGGGATGGGGGATCTACCACCTCTGTGGGCAACCTGTGCCTGTGTTTCACCACCCTCATTGTAAAAAATTTCTTCCTTCTATCTCGTCTAAATCTGCTCCCTTTTAGTTTGAAACCATTACCCCTTGTCCTATCACAACAGGCCCTGACAAAAAATTTGTCCCCATCTTTTTTATAAGCCCCCTTTAAGTACTGAAAGGCTGCAATAAGGTCTCCTTGGCGCCTTCCCTTCTCCAGGCTGAACAACCTCAACTCTCCCAGCCTGTCCTCACAGGAGAGGTGCTCCAGCCCTCTGATCATTTTTGTGGTCCTCCTCTGGACCTGCTCCAACAGGTCCATGTCTTTCCTGTGCTGAGGGCTCCAGAGCTGGATGCAGTACTCTAGGTGGGGGCTCACCAGAGCCGAGTAGAGGGGCAAAATCACCTCCCTCCACCTGCATGTGGGTGCTGTCTTGAAGTACCTGGTGTTGACAGACACTTCCTTGAGCTGAAACAGATGAAGTTTTTTTACCCGTTTAAGATGGAAAGTGGGGACAAGGGGTATTTTCGGAAAAGCACAACACAAGGTAACAAAGGTTTGGTAACCAAACTAGTGCATCTCCCAGACCTTTAGCTGTCTTGGCTGATGACAGGGTCACAGGGCTTTTGTTTGACCAACTGAATGCATGTACTGTGGAAAGGAGCTGGAGGTAACCAGATCAACTTTTACCTAGTAGGCTATATTTTGAAGCTTTAGTGGTCTTTAGGTAGCATTACAGCATACCCAGCCTATTATTTCATCCGTGTTAAGCCTATTAGCTCATCAGTGTTACGAAAGGCAAGAAGTGGCTCAGCAAGAAAATACCATCTTAGCCTCAGCCATCTGTGGTAATCCTCCTTTCTTAGCCTGCTCCTCCATTTCATAGGGTTTCGGGAGAACACAGACTATGAGCAGGCAACAGGTGCTGCTGCTGCTAGGTTTCTCGAGTGGGAGCTGTTTGGTCTGATGCCTTTGTGTTTGCTTGGGACTAGCTGCATCCTGTTTGTTCAATGGAGAAGGAAGTCCATGTGCAGGAAAGTCAAGGGCACTGCACCAGCTACTGCTGTGCAGCTAAAGCAAACAGGGACAGTTGCTGCTTTCATCCTTTTCCCCCTGCTTTCACTAAGATGGTGGGAGGTACCTCCTGACAGGACAAGAAGACGGCTTATCTCCCCAAGCCTGCACTACACTAAGAAGCCTTTTGCATTCTTGCACAGATGGTTCAAAAAGCGCTAGCATTGAGTATAAAAGCGAATATTCTTTCCTGCAGAAGAAATAAAAATAAATAAATTGTGCACTATATCTGGTGCTTTTACAGTCAGTAAAATTAAGAACTCAAAGCTGTGCAAAGCATTGGAGGGCAATCATCTTCCCCCACTGGGTCTGTAAATCAACGCTCGGTGCCGACAGGAAGGCTGCAAGCCATGAGAAATGGGGCTGCCTCGCAAAGGAATGATAACCAGGCTTCCTCTCTCTGCACACACTTCCTCTTCAACGCCAGGCAGTCTTGGTCAACATCAGAAAAAATGTAGCATTCTCATTGATCCTTTTGTGTTGCTACTAGAATAATTGTTTTTACATCAAATAAGCAGGCTTCAGCTGGCCTAAACATGGAAACCACAGAAACTGAGGAATCAAAATTGACATAACAAAATAGCATGAAAAAATATTTTAAAAAATGCAATCAGACAATTCCTTTAGTCTCTTTCACATATATCCACAAGCAATCCAGTATTACAGTTCAGAGATTGAATTCCTTGCTTTATAGAGCAAGTACTTGAGTTACTGGCTCCTTGTACCAAGAGAGATTTGAGTAGCTTCAGGAAATCTCATACAACCTGTTGTTACAAAAAATGGGTGAGTGGGAATCAGAAGGAAAGTAAAAAGAGGAGCCAAAACCAGTTGTATACTGAAGAGATGACATTTTTACATCTTTAGAACACCTCTTTTTTTTTCAGTCATCCTGTAACACCTGCAAAATACCTTTTTCCTGAGTCAAACATTGTCAATGTCTCAAAGATTAAGCAGAACTCAGCAACTGATAGGAGCAGCCATAAAGGTGACCTGGTTATAAAGGGAAGAACAAAGAACAGAAGAAGATGCCTGCTGGAATGTAGAGAAACAGAGAACACAGGACAGATGACTGCTGGAACAGAGAAAATGCCTGTCACCTTGACAACCAGGAGCATCCTTGAGAAGTGCAACTGGCATCTTTGAAGTGCAACTGAGTACGAAGAAACTGGAGACATCCTGAGATACCATTGATAAGCACAAAGCCAATAAACTGTAAGAACAATTTAGCATCTACAAAGGTGAAAAGTAGTCTGGAAAAGGGGGGAAACATCCAGAGAAGGTACGTATTGGCAACTGCTATTGGCTGTTCTAGCTGAAAGAAAAGGAAAGCAATCTGGAAAAATAAAAACTGGTCTGAGAAAATAGAAACCGTTGTCATCTACTGGCTGTCACAGGTGAAAAATGGAAATTAACAGCACCCATTGCCTGCTCCAGGTGGTGATGTCTCTGTGATATAAAAACTACTTGATTTTTAACCAAAATGGAGCCTGTCTTTCCGAGAACTTCCTGTGTACAAACCCTTTTCTATGAGATCTCCTAGACTGGACCCTTGGTGGGGACGCCTTGCTCTGTGACAGGATCATTGTCAAATTGGGACTCTTATTTTATTGGTCCCACTCTGGGCGGCCTTCTGAGACCAACTGCAACTGAAGCCACTTCTGGGATTTGTTTTGTGAGTGCAGTACCAATAACACTTGGAATATATATAGATATATATTGTTGTATAGGTTAGGAAAATATGAACATCTTTGAACCATTTTTGCTAATAACTTTAATGAAATATCTACTGTTTATTGCATGTGTTACAGTATTTTCATACCCTCCTCTCGTTCTGCCTCAGCAATTACATGGCTCTGCTCCTAGGTCTGTGCTGACATCCTCCATCACGCAGCTTCCAGGCAAAGCTGTTTTGACAAGCAAGACAGAGCATGGTGGCAAAAATCCTGTTCCCTCCTCCCTTCATGGTAGTCAGCAGGATGCATTGTCCTAGGGTGCCATGTTCCTTCTGCCAGGGCCTGCCGAGAGACTTTAAACCACGAGACCAAACGCAGCCTTGGGAGGTTGTGCCCTGGGAGCATTCTCGTCATAAATGTGCTCAGGTGTGGGGGAGTTTGGTACATGACTTTGGATAAGGCACCTGGAATTTGTCCTTTAACTGAGTTATCTGGCTTTTGGGTTCATCTTCAGAGTGATTGTTTTGGCTGTCAACATCTAGAAGATCAATAACAAGTACACAGTTAGAAATCCTTGCAGAGGAAACACTGTCAAGGTGCCCAAAATGAAAATCTGCAGTGCTGTGCATCCTTGAAGTGAGACATCTGTGATGTATTTATTGTCTGTTTAAAGTTAGCAGTTAGCTGCTGGTCTGTTAGCAGGATGAGGTTTTTCAAGCCTTAGCAGTAGCTGGAATCTGGCTGTGCTGGTGATAAAATTTTTCAAATATTTATTCAACAGATTAGGCCTGGCTCAACTCTTGATTTCATTGCATTCCCTAATTCTGCTATTCCCTTTTTGAATGGGTGATGTTAGCCAATGCAATAACTTAATGACATTTTCGTTTTACTTCCAGTCCTGTCCCAATAAATCCTAACAATTCTTTTTGCCTTTTTGACTAATGGTGAGAATCAGTGTTTTTTTTCAAAGACCTGTCCACACTGACTCCCATATTGCCTTCCTTAATGTTAAGTTAGTCCAGCACTGCATTGATACTTAGGTTGTGATTCCATGCAGGCACTATTTTGCAACATGTCTTTGCCTCCATCTATCAGATGAAAGGTTATCTGATGGGCTGAGAAACCAGAACAAGTCAGGGAGGGAACTTCTTACTGGAGCAAATTTTCCACTGCACCTCAGCAGCTTTTACTTCTTTGCTGACACTTGAGTGATAAAACTGTGGAAGAAATAAACTCTATGTTCCATGCATCCCTCCTCTTCATCTAGCTACTGAGCTTCAGTATGGAGTTCACACAACTGGCGCATAAGGGATCTTCTGCTTTTGCTTTTGAGGAAAATCCTACCTTATGGATGTCATTCTGTTGGGCATGCTCATAAGCACAGGGAAAGAGTCAGGTCTGCGAAAACCCGGGGAGCAGGTTGTGGATCAGGGTTGGAGAAATTCCTTTCTGCAAGGAATGGATTACGAGTTGCCACTGCAAGTTTCCGGTGTTCGGAGAGGGAAGGAACCATTATTCTCATCTTTCCTGCTTTTACAGAAAAGTAACTGGTAAAGTAATAGGGATCATTCGCACTATATGTGTGATGTGTTCTCCACAGACCACGTGCTCCACTGATTCACACACTGGGATAGATGGGTAAAACTTCCACATCTGTCTAAAGGTTCCCCTACATCTGGGCGGCTTAGCGGGGCACTAGACATGCCCTATATTGTAGTGTTATCTGCTGTTACAAGACATTCTGGGGAGAACATGGGCACTGAGTGAAGCGCAACGTTTTTGATTTCATTGCAAGGAAGGGGAGTTTATCAGGACTGTAAGGTCAGGCTGGCAAAGAAAATAACCTTCCGTGACAGGCTTTTGTTAATGAACTTTGCATGCTTTCTCCCCTCCTGAGCATGAGGGAGGGGAAAAAAAGGACCCTTTTTGTTGCAGTTTTGCAGTCTAATTTGCCAGGCTAAAAGATTGTCTGAATGACCCAATTCTCAATATACTACAGGACCAGGGTGGAGTGCCAATCATTGTAGAGGATCCAGTCATTTTGTTTCAATGGATCAGCTTCTCAGGTAGTATCCTTCAGTTGAGACTTTTCAGATAAATCAAGTAAACTAGATATTGAAAACAAAATGCTACTTTCTAAAAATTTAATTTCACAATGTATTTTTGTAGCTTTTTTCTGTTTGCTTGAGGCCTACTGAGCTGCCTGTACTGTAGTCTCAAAGCTCAAGAATAAAATACTGTAGTTTCTCCCATTGACTGACTGAAATAAAATAATCTATGATGCATGAACAAGTCTAAATTAAATAATAATACCCTTACAGTGAAAACTGGATTGGTTGTACAACAATTGAACAGATTTATTGCCATCTTCTTGAACTAGCCTGCTGAAACAGCCTGCTATTTTATTTAATCTCATATCAGAGGAATTACTGGCTGGTAATCCACCTTTAAACACCATTTAGAATGATGGATTAAAATGCCACCTTTTCCAACATAATCAATCCATAACTCATTAACACATCTTATTTATGATTCTTATAATGGGACCTGCAGGTGTTTCCAGGGGGAAATGAAGACATCAGCTGTTGTTGAAATGAAGTGAGATACACCGTAGCCTGTAATTTACTAACTGCATATAAAAAAGTATTTGACCACAGTATTGATTGCCCTTTACCATTTTACCACAGAATCGAGTGCCTTGGCTTTCCCTCTTGCTGTGTATGGCAGCTCTTCCTCCCATTTATTTTGTTACTAATAATTAAGTGAGACAACTATTAAAAAGCATATAAGAAAGACCATTTTGCAAATTATTTCTGAGACACGGTGTGGGGAAAGGCCTTTGAATGTGAAGTAATAAGAAACACTTTACTGCTCTGTTGCTATTTGATAAGGAAGTTGGGCACTTCTTTCCCCCTCAGTTCCTACACAGACAAATTGATACGTTTCTTCAACTACAGCACAATTGCATTTTAAGGATACTTTCTACTGCCTCAAAGACGAATGAAAAGCAAATCTTGATTCATGGACTTAATGCAGCTGATGGTGCAGCAGTAGTCATGGTCACAATGTCAACTGCTGCCTCAGTTAAACTACATTTGAGAATCATTTTATGCTTCAGCTCATAAACATCAATAAAGGAAAATGAGTAGCAAATGACTGTCTAGAGTACAAAAGACCAACTCATATTTCAGATGAAAATGAAGACAAAACGTAGCTTTGATTTGCCTGTGGACTTCCCATTAACTGCACTGCTGGCAGAAGGGAGTTGGATCAATAGCTGGCTGGCCGCAGAAAACAGTTTCTGTCTGTTCAGCAGCCAATGCAAAAGAAAAACTGTCATAGTGTGATCTTTATCAGGTTATCTTCGTTACACCAGACCAATGATATGTGTATATGCTGGTCAGCTAGAGGCGCTTCAAATTCCTGGTTTTACCTGTGCTCTGAGCACAATGTGCTCACAAATTATTTGTCTATAGCCATGAAACACCTTCAATGATAATCTCTTTTATTCTTTTTATAGGTAATCCAGAACTGGGAGCTTTCTCTTAAGACTACTTTACTCACTGAGAATTTTTGAAGAAAGGGCCATATCAAAACTTATATTTCTTCCCACTTGAGAAGAATCTGCTAGCACCTTTTGTGGTTGTTGAAGCCTGACTGAAAGATTTACTGCATACGCTTCAGTAAGTTCTTGGAGGGTATTTCTGCTTTATTACAAGCATTTCTGGGCTTATTTGAACACAGACAACTGCTGGCTGTGAAGGAAAAACAAACATTCTCTATGAGCTGTTAGCTTTCCAGGCAGCAGCTTGTACGTATGTCAAACTATACATAAAACATAGTGATCTCATATTTTTCCCACCTCACTCTAGACCTGCAGAGCAGAGATATTTTACTTCTTTCCAGTGTTCTGTAGTTCATACACCTTAGCGTATGCGAGCACCTGTATACACAAGACAGCAATTTTGGCTCAGTTGGTACGTGGTTCTTGGAAGAATAGGTTTTCTGAACACAGCATGGATTTTAAAAATGTTATTACTTGTAAATCTAAAATAGGAGGAGAAAATCACTTCTTCATGCAATAATAGCATAAATTACATTACCAAATCCTCTAGCCTAATCTTAAAGTATATTATGAAAAATTTAGCAGTCAGAAAACAATGCTGTTTTTTCCGACTAAACCAGAAAATGCACATGTATCTGGTTTACTGCTTATCTCTAAAATGCTCACATACATCACAAAAAGTCTGAAAGTGACATTTGGATAATATTTCTTATTCATCCTTCTCAGGGGAGGGAAAATAGAATACAAGGTTGCATTTTACATTACGTGCTCTCTCACACAACCACAGTTTTATGAATTTTTTCTTCTCTTCCCTGAAAAAAAAATCCTTTAAGATTAATTCCTAAGGATTTGTTCAATCAGTTTTATGGCAACAATGGGACAGACACTGCTCTTTGCAGCCCATGTAAGATGGTTGTAAAAATGTCATTATATGAGGCCATCTTACTTATCCAGCCCTTTTCAGTAAGGCTACTGCTGGGGCCTATTTGCAGTTCATATCGGTTAAAAAATATATCAGCAAGAGTAGATTCATAGCCTACCTTTTCTAGCAGTTAGAATATTTTTCCACAAATACTCAGATTTTTTTAAAAGGAATGTTTTTCATGTCTCCGAGATTAGTTTTGACAATACTGTACAATTTTCTAAGCAACCTGATGACTCAGTAAAGTTGTTCCTGGCTCTTTAGCACTATTGTACTTTGCCAGCAAATGAAGTCACTTTCAAGAAATATTCAATTCAACTTCAAAAAAACTACGGAATAATTCTAGTCTGATCTTTTCGGTTGAATTTCCTTTTATTAGTCTAAGCACGGGGCAGATAAAAAGCACATGAGGGAGTGGTTTTTGGAAAGAAAAATCTGGACAGCACCGGGACACAGCTAGGAAATCATTAAAGCCAAATTTCATTCTGCTGCAAAAAGGGGCAAGGTTTTATATTCCTACAAATTCAAAACATATGACAATCAAAAACTATGTCTGAAATGAAAAAAAAATGTTGAGAATCAGCAGGCATCAATGGCCTTTTTCATTATATTAATATTTCGCTTCTAGTGAAAGAGAATTATCTGTTTAGGTAACCAAAATGCATTCTTGAGAAACTATGGCACTGAGAAATGGAAGTTTTCACATTCACTGTCATAAAAGTGGGTGTAAACTACGAAACTCCAAACACAGCCACCAGATAGGGTTTTTTTATAGTCCTAAAAAAATGAAGTCAGGACTTGAAAAAGGGCCACTGAAAAAAAGCAATGAGGAAGTAGGACAGAGGATTCAAGAAGCAGAGAGGTTGCAACATGTTTGGGGTGAAGGTGGGGGGTCTGCCAGATGCTATTAGATAATATATTATTCCTCTGCGGGATGTTATTCTGTGATAAATATTTCAGGGCATTGCTATTTTTCATGATTTGCTATATGGCTTATAATTAATGCTAGGTTACTACTTTATCATTATACTACAGAAATAAAGGCACGTCATTCTTCTTTTATAGTAACGGATGATGCTTTAATTAACTTTTGAAAAAGTGGAAGGTAAAAGAAGAACTGGATGGTGAGCTTTGAGAATGCTAAACCACTGCCACAGACGTATTCAGTGCAGCGCTAAGACACAGATGAGTATCGTTTTAAGGCACGGTTAATGTAGTACAGCTTTTATAAATATTTTCCAGGCGGTTGGAAAATTTAATAGTATTCCACGAAATATTTGTGCTAAAATATTATTTTCTGCAGTAAGATAAACCAGCAATATAGAACCTGTTTTGACAATTATATTCATTAAATGAATGATATGTATGATCCCATGATACTTGAGATAGAGTGTAGGATGAGTGTCTTTTATATCACTGATTTTACAAATAAACATTCGAAGTAAAAATATTAAAATATAAATATTTACTACCCTTTACTCTCTATATAGATTAGTTTGGGGCTTCTTTTGCTAGGAAGGAACCACCGCTTTTTCCACTTAGTGGGTATATAGTTTGTTATATTGAATGAAAGCACGAGTATGCACTGTTTTATGCTAGGAGCTGTCAGTAGCTCATACCCAATATACTGTATTGAATTAAAGACTTCACAAATCAGTTATACAAGGGATCATGCAATGCTTGTAGTGAGTCATAAAACCTAGAGAGTCATAAAACCTATAAATAAATGTATTTTTCATTAATCAACTCACAATGTCAATGGTTTTAATTAATTCCATTTGCCTGTACAAGATTACAGTAATGGTGTGTTTTTAACGTTTCTTTGAGAACTTCAGAATTCCCTCTCTCGTGTAAATGTTGAAAGATTACTATTAGTGATACTATGTATCCACAATGTGCCAAGCTAGTTGGATTTAAAGCTGAAGTCACTGGAACTGTATGGTGAAAATAAGGGGAGATTAAGCCACCAGAGTAAACAGAAGGATGATTTCTACAGAGTAAATCATGCTGGATAGACTTTTCAGATAATTACCAGTGACAATTTGAGGAATATCATTCTTAACAAATCTGGTACTCTTCAGCTCAAACTGACTATTTGAAAATGAAAAGCAATTTTGTGGTAGGACCTTTGGGAAGGAGCCTCTGGCCACACTGAGATGCTTTAATTTACACTCCATTGGAGGACACGACTCTCCAGCTGGAATATTTCAAGTGAAAGAATACATGTTAGCGGCTTTGAACAAAGTTCCAGTTAAGTACAACTGTCAGTAATTATTAATCTCATTGCTGATATGAAACATCACGTGTTCAGTAACCCATATTTCTGTTTCACAGAGGTGTAAGTTGATGTAACTCAAGAATGAATTGCCGCGATCTTATCTTCTCCATCTTGACTTGTTCTGTTCCTCTTGATTAAATACAATGTACAGTGCAATAAGGCAGACCACATTTTCATTTATGTGTGGAATAATGCTTTCAAATCTAGTGCAAGTACTTTAATACTACATTGTTCAGGTAAAAAATACAAAATATTTCTCTTCGCTACCGATTTGGTGGGACTGCTACGGTTAACACTTGGTTTATGGCACCGATGACAAAAATTTAAATGCACTATTATGTTCTCTTCAGAGAATTGAGAGAAAAACCAGTTTGAGAGAATGAGAGGAATTTTTACATCATTTACCAGCATACTTACGTTGAGCATAGTGTAAACATATAAACTGGAACTATTAAATGTATTTTTTTATTTTACTACTTACAAGAAAACAGCATTGAAACTTAAATTTTTTTAAGAAGCTACTCCTTGGTCACTACCATGTGCCAAAACTTACTAGTACTCCCTGCTCCTTAAAACACCTTGGAAGATATCAGAAAAGCAGAAGCCCTTAGAGATTTGAGATGCTTCTACTTGAAAGTCTATCCAAATACTCATTAATTACTGGTTATTTCAACAGTGAAAACAGCGTACTTGGAACTTAATAAACGCATGTTAGTGAAAGGCATGTTTTAACACTGGTATTCTGAGCTGGTAATTCACATATACCACACGTGCTTTGTTATTGCAATCAGTAGGAAAGGTATTTTTTATGAAATCAAAATATCAACTTTACCTTAATAGTAAGTCCAGAGTCTATTCACAGCATCTCAGATATTTTAATTCCTTTGTATTGTTTCGCATTGAATAAAACAACTCAGGGTTAAATCTGTTTGTGCTGAGTTTCCAGATCCTAGGAGCTTGTTCTCAAATGTTTGTTGTTTTTTTCTTAAGAAAAACAGAGGTAATTTCATTTTCAGGTCGCAAAGCCCCTGGGCACAGCTCTGCTCCCCTCGGTCGGTCCAATGCTGCCATCGCATGGTCCACGACTGGGACAGAGTGTGGGGAAGAGGAGGGTCCCAATCTGACACAGCAGCACTCCAACCAAGTACTTGGTTGCACAGAGCCTTACTATAGCTGTAAATACTTAACAGCCAGGTACTAATGATGCCTATCGTAAACCTAGTAAGATTTAATGCTTTCTTGTGGCGTTCTCCAGATACATGGGAACCTCATCTTTCTGAGCTTAGAAATTTAGAGCATTTCTGTCTCTCGATTGCTGAGAGGAGTTCGAAAATATTAAAACACATGCACCACAACTACAGAAATCAGAAGACAGACAAAAAAATTAAGGTTTTTTTTGTTGTGAGTTTTTTTTTTTTAGTGTTGTCATATTTTGAAGATAAATTCACGACATGCTATAATCCAACTTGTATTCAGTAACTTCATGCTGACAGTAAGGTAGGGTAAATGGAGTCAGAGGGTTATAGACATGATAACAGGCCCACCCCTCAATACCAAGACCTGTAAGATCATATGTAACATGAATCTTATCAAACATTATCGCACCTAGTTTAACAGCCTAACTTTTCTTAATTTAATCTGTCTCAGCATGACCACTCATGCCCTACTTTAAGTACCATATCATATTTTCTTTATTTGTCATGGAGAGATTTATCATGGCGAGATTGAATCAAACTCATTAAACCTTTGTAAAACAACACTAAGTATCGTAAATATTACGTAATTTTCCCTCAAAGAGCCATTTTAGAGGGGCTGGGATATTTGTAGTTGAAGAGCAAGGAAATAGCAGTATCCAAATGCCCTGGCTCAACTCAGCACTGTAAGCAAAGGCGGCACCACTTTCACTTCGGTACACCATTATATCCATCCTCAAAGGATTGCTTTAAATAAATCTCCAAGAAAAGTCAATCAGTTCTGACTTTCACTAAACCAGCTTCTAAGTCTTTGTGCACTGTCTCTGCTTTAACATGGTGCACTATGATGAGCACATAGACCCCTGCCTTCCATAGCTTTTAGGAAGCCTTTGCAACAATAAGTTATGGGATCCCACAAAGTCAGACATTGCAGTTTGGAAAAGAAGTTACTCCATAGCACTCTGCATGAAACCACCATCACCTGTACAGAACTAAAGCAAGCAGCTTCTCTTCCTGAAAATATACTGGACGTTAGGAGTGCGATAAACAAAAACCTGATAATACATAACTTAATAGAAGCCTTTCCATTGTTATAAATCTAGACAGGAATTCAACCCAGGTGATCTTCCTTACATCCAAGCATTTGCAAGAGCAGGATACTGGATAAGAGGTCTGTTACTCTCTCTCACAGTAATGTGGAACAAATGCTTTTTTTTTCAGTCATAATCTTTAATGTAAGAAAGTCTCACGGGAATATCATATGCTTCCAGCCTTCCAGGCATTCAAAGTAAGTTTTAAGTATTGCTTTTCCGTTCTTGCCTTTCAGAACCTGCTCAGTATTAGGAAATTATTAGGAAAAATTTTTACACAGAAAGGGTTATCAAGCATTGGAACAGGCTGCTCAGGGAAGTGGTGGAATCATCATCCCTGGAGGTATTTAAAAGATGGGTAGACGTGGTGCTTAATGATATGGTTTAGTGATGGCTTTTGTCAGTGTTAGGTTGATGGTTGGACTGGCAACCTAGAGAATTCTATGATTCTATTCTATGATACTATGATATTTACCAGACGCCAGGACACTGGTAACGTAGTCTTGCCAAGTTTATAAGATACTGAGAAAAATGCTTGTAATTATAGCAGTTTAAAAGCCTTGATTGTTACTACAAGTACCACTCTTGGACTAAATCTGGTAATGCTTTTTCAAAATAAATATTTTGAGCAGATCCTGCAGTGGAGTGCATCATTCTGATTAATTTATGCAAGAACAAGGCAGCCTTTTTAATTGATAGTGATTAGTGAACTTTCTAAATCTGTAAAACTTCTGCAGGCTTAAGCTTCCAATAAATACCAGTGTCTATTTTTACACCACAGCTTCCATTTAACGGAAAAAGATATAACATCGGCCTGAAGCTGCTGATGCTGCAAGCATCAAAAAGGGCTTTTACTTCACCTGTGGTGTAGCAGGAGTGTCTACCCACATCAGTTTTTAGCTGACCTTCTCCAACCAGAAAGTAAAACCAAAGAATTTTCTACCATCTGATTGTGATCACTCTTGTTTTGTTCTTAAATTTGATTAAACACTGCCCGCGTAAGGTACAGCAACTTGACCAGTTTTCCAGCACAACCTCTGGAAGTTTGAAAATTAAATACATACAAATTATATGACACCACCATGTGCTCAGCTGGAACTCCTCTTTGCTAGGCTATGTGTAAGTGCAGTGGAACGCACAGGGGGGAAGTGGTATGACACCAGTGTAAAAGGCAGGAGGATTAGAGCTTTTTGGCTAAAGTACTTTCATATTCTGACCATAGCCTTCTCTCCTCATACCTGCTTTACATTGCCTCTTTTTTTGAGCAAACTTGAGTCACCATCAGCCACATGAGCAGGGCTCTCATCGGAGCTGGTTCAGGCTGCTCAGAGCCTTCTCCGGTTGTTTTAAATAGGACTGAGCTTCCAGTCTCCCTGGGAAAATTGTCCCACTGTGCAACCACTCTTAACATGGAGAAGTTCTAGCTTAATCCAGGTGGAATTTCCCCCGCTGTAAATTGTGTCCCTTGTTTGTCCCATCACTGCGCAGCTGGTTTTGGCAAGGGATCCAGTTGTTGGGATAAAAATAATCTCGATAAAAGATAAAGAGTAGCAGCTGCCAAAAGAAGAAATCTGATAAAATGAAAGTGTGATGGACATTTCAAACTGGGTGATCTGACTTAATAAGTTGTTAGCAAGGAATCATTACTCCTCATGCATTTTTTTTACTGGTAAGGCATTGTCTTTTTGTTAAGATTACTGGATTATAAAATATTTGTGCTACGCAGTATAAACGACCCTACCTACTAATAAGTCTTTGGAAATATATGCTAAAACTGAATTGCATTAAGAAGAAGATTGACAACAGAAAAATAGGCATAAATAAACCAGAGACAAAGGGAAAAGCACATTCTCTTCATTGATCATTTGAGGATTAATTGCTGATATGCTCTAAGGACATATCAGCTATTACTGTTTTTGTAAGGACCATTTCACAGAAGATAAAATCCATGTAACTATGAATACATATTATAATTTATTGCCAGAAGATAATTATACTGTTCACATGCTTCTAATCAGTCATTATAATTTTGAAGACTAGAAGATAGAGCTTAAAATGTAATATAGAACAAAGGCATGTTAAAATCTGCCAGTAAGGCAGATATATGCATATTTTTTGTACTGATATTCAATTACTCTGTCTTCTCTGCATGTTTACAGTGCAATGGCCCAGGACAAGCCACACTGAAAGTCGGGAGGTGGGCAATATCACTACTAATGTTTTCCAGGAGTTAGAGCTCGGGAGATGCAGGAAATGATTTTTCACATCCCATTCACATAATGGACAAAGAGAGTAGAGTTACACAATGAACGAGCATTCTGGTCTTCTCCATTTGCAAACATATATAAGGTATTCTTGTGTCTCACAGCACTGCCTCCAGGGTGTGTAGCTACATTCTGGTTTTCACAAACTTACAGAAACCTTCTAAAGCTTTCATTATTAATAAGGAATGTAAATCTGAAGCTTTATTGCTGAATCTTTTAAACAATATATTAGACAGTGAGTAGAAAAATGATTTTGTTCACAAAGTCCTCTTTTCGGAGCAGAAGAAGAGAAAGAAGACCCATTAATTAGAAATATCCTTTTAAGGATGATATCTTACAATGGTCTTTTAAAACTGAATGCAAGGTTCATCAGGGCTTCTCTGTTTGGGTAGTTGTGATTCTTTGGTCTTTCAGTTATATTTAGAGGATTGAAAAGAGAGCAAAAGAAAATTTGAGATGCACAGTAACAATTACTAGAAAAGCACAGCTCTTCTAAAAAAAAAGTCTGGAGTCTCCTATCCTTGGGGAGAAGGTTATTGTAATGCAAATTTTCTGCAGAATCTCAAGATGTTTCTCTTCCACAAGCTCCACTGTAATTAGAGAAAACCAAAGGGGAGTACTTTAAAGCTTGATACGAAAGCCGCCACCTGAAGCTTCCATGCCTACAAGACAATAAACAACGGCCTGCACAGGAAGCAAATGTTTCATCATCAAGTTGGTTATACCAGCAGATGAAAGATTCTTCCAAAGTGCTTGGAGGGTTCAAAGCCATATTCTCTGGTGCTGTATTTGGTGAGCTCCATAATCTTTATGTGTTATCACTGCATAAGCTGAACTCAAAACCTGTTTGCTAATCAATTGCTCAAAATTAGCTGTGGTTGTTGCAGTTCCTTTTCAGGTCTCTCATGGCAGCAGGGCAGCTGCATGCAGCTGGTTGGTGTCACACACCCATCACAAGGCAGTTAGCAAAGAAGAGCTTGAAAAATCGGTTCACGTCGCTAGAGGAGATTACTCTTGAGTTAGTGATAACTTCACTTTCACCACAACGTTGAACTCATAATCATCTACAAGTGTAGTTCAGTGTGCCCAAAATGTATTATTCCTTTGTCTTTTCAGTTTGTGAGAAGATAGCAAACTTGTGTCTTATACAAGACTTGTGAAATCCATCTAAGTCCATCTAGGAAAAGACCTCTATAGATACTACTTCAGCTCTTATTCCTATAGCTTGCAATACTCCTAACATAAAACCACATAAAAGAATACCACCCCCGAGTTATTTCTATGTCTTTTGCCCTCTAGTGGCTAGGATAAGAAAAAAAATGCTTCAGAAGCTGCTTGCTTGTATCTGAAGCATTACTGTCCCCAGATTAGCTACTTAAAAAACCTATATTGCCGAATTGTGATTTGCACATGAATGCAAAGAAGGGGAAGCTATTAACTGGGGAAAAGAAAGGTGCCAAAATAGTAAGTAATAAGGACAATGCTTCCATTTAACTTTGTTTAGTACAAAAGATGTGATATGACAACAAAATTAAAATTCTATTTGTATACATGACCTAATCAAGGGTAGTTTGCCCCTCACAGGTTAGTTCCTTTAGTCTGTTCCACATGAATCAGGACCTTGGATGTGGGCACTGTAGAAGAGTTTCCAAAAATGTGAGTAGTTTGAAGTTTGAATCTTGAGTTGTCCTTGGTTTTATGATGGATTAACTGCTGATGCTCTTTCAGAACCATTTTGGTTTAAATTTGCACACAACAAGATTAAGAAAGACTTGAAAGGGAAATACAGAGAGAAAATCTCTTGTTGTTGATAAAGAGCAAAAAAATATCTTTATCTGGTGGCACCAACCACGTATCTAGTAAGGAAGTGGAATATCATGAAACTCGTCATTTCAAGTTCCACCAGTGAACAATGTTGATGATTTTAAACACTAGAAAAGCCCACTGGATATAAATCCCAGCTACTTCCCAAACCACAAGTCCTTTGCATGGGTTAAACCTGAGCTGTTACTCCATGCTACAAAGTTTTTGCTGCTTCTGTTTTTGCTGCTCTGACTCCTTACTTTTCACAAGTGTTAATTTGCGTACTTACAGAAGCGGATATCTTACATAAGAGGGTTTGGAGGTTTTTTTGTTTTTTATTTTCCTTTTTTTGTCATGTTTATTAATATAGACCCACATCTGTTCTTCGCATGGCAGTTTTGTAGAAACATTAATTAGGATTTCTGATATAATGCTAAAACACCTGCCTACTTTGTACATGTGAGGTAAAGTTTCATGTTATTTTTGCTTCTAGATATAGGCCAGTTTTGCTTCTTCTTATCCTTACTAGCTTAAAATACCTGACAATCGTTCTACAATTTTTTGTTCATCTTACTCCTGTCAAGGGTTCTTGTCCTCATAAGGCCATCCTTATAACCTCAGGCTCAGCAGCATTCAGAACAAAGACAGCCCCAGAGCTTGAAGTGTTGTCTTACAGAAGAAAGGGTGTAAGGAAGGGGGATTGCTTTAAAATGTGTTGTCCTCCTAAACCACACGATGCATTCAGAGAAGTAAATTTTCAACAAGTCATTTACTGATAGCTCCTCTGCTAGTGCTGCTTCCCTGGCTTAAGTTTCTTGTGGTTCCACAGACATTTATAGGATGGGGCTTTGTTTTGGAAAAATGCTACATGGCAGCATTTCTGTTTGTCTTTCTCTGCCATTGTTTGTTCCCACTGAACAAGGTCAGAGTTAACATCAGGACACCAATATCTGCAAAAAGGGCACTAACAAGACAAGCATGGACTTGGTATCATTAAGTTTCTTGATCCCTTTCCTGTTATCTCAAATAGTCCTTTTTTTATGGGTGAATACTATGCCAAGTGACAATTACATCCTGAATTGCTATCTTCTGAAGTGAAAATGGAGCAGGCTTTATCCCGTCTGTAAAACACCATGTGCAACCCACTTTGTGAAATGACTCCTGCTTATGCAAGGTCAGGTGCAAAAGGAGCTACCTGATCAAAGTGGTCCTGCTGTGTAAGATACCTGCCAGTGAATGCAAAGGAAACAGGATTGCATTTTTACCAATTATTAAGCATTAATAGAAAGTCCACTTGATTAGAAATGGGACTGCTTTGTTCTACATGATCATTAGTTTATAGGGTGCTTTTTAGTTCTCTCCTTCGACTTGATTTCTGCAATGATAGAATGCAAATGAGTATTCTGACTGCTCCATGACAGATACCTTCTTCCCCAGTCACTTCCCTTGTCTGACCTTGACCTATAGTCTTTGGCATTTAATGAGAATGTGGCTTGCGGTAGCAGAAACCACAAAACGACATCTTCCCAGTGTTCTCAAGCCAGAGTGTTACTTGCTAGCTAACGGTTAGAATGGAATGGTGATAGTGATGAGTGAAAAAAATCTGAGATTTTGCATTTCTATTAGCTTGAAATAAGAAAAATCTGCACTAGAAGTATCTGTGATCGTGCAAAATTTCTTTGGTTCTGCAAAGCATGTCTTTGCAAAGTTACAGTAAAAAATTTATTCAAATATTTTTGTCCACATATTTAACATCCATTAATGTCTCTATTGTGTCAATATAAAAAATATTCTTTCTAGAAAAACAATAAAAATCATAAGTTCATATTCTTCTTTTCCCCAACATCATTTTGCTAAAAGAAACCTTTTATGCAAAGCAGGGCGTCAAATTTTGCCATAGGTACAGTCATCCACTGAAGTAAATAAAGTGATAGAAGGAAAAATAAAGGGCAGACTTTGACCTGTCCGTGCAAAAGCTTTTCTTCTAGCAAGCCAATAAAGTGAAGTATGTAGTCAGCTATGGTTAATGTAAAACCTTCACTATGCATGATGTCTCACATCATTTCCCAGGTAGGAAAAGTCATAAGGCTCCGCTGCACATTATTTTGACTTGCAAACCTTAATTGCTGATAAGCTGGTGCAACTTGATAGTTTTGGTAAGCTTTTGGTGCATAACTTCACTTTCCACATTGAAGTTTATGATCTTCTCATCATTTCCCAAACAAAAAATTCTCATCACACACATAGCTAGCATATAGATGATTCCCGCCTTAGGCCTTAGTCATTGGAATGAGATCCATCACTGTTTTAATACACTGAAATAGTTGATGACAAAACTGGCATGGTAAAACATGAGTCTGCCTTGAAGGGTTGGTGAACACCATCTGCTTGTTCTCAGCCAGTACAGTACTACTGCATGGGTACTCTGGAGACTTGAATTCAGCAAAAAAAAAAATCTAACTTTGAAATGGATCTTAGAAATCAGAAGCTTGCTATTATTTAAGACAAGGCTTTACTTACCATCAGAACATCATGCTTTCCTCCTAAACATTTGCATGAAATGTAAAGTACATTCTGGACCCCCACTGCATCAATGCTGTTTTGATTTATTATCTTTTACACTTGTAAATCACTCTCCACTGGATCTCCCCTTTGTTAACTGAGTTCATACATATGGTTCCCACATGTGAATTACATTGAAAAACAGGTATTATCCCTCTAAAGGGAAGTTTGCATTCTAAAACAAGCAAACAATCCCCCTCATGCTTACTCAAAACCGGAGTATTTACCTAGAGGAGTTACACCAGCACCCATATTCCAGTGCACACCCTTTAGGTACAAGATTATGTTGGTCACCTTCCCATTTAGGGTAGGTTTAGATCATTTTGTCAGACTGGTACCTACCATACATCCTTTAATTTGAGAAATACCTCTTTTGATTTCAGAGGGAATTCTCCCCTGAATAAAAGCATGAAGATCAGACCAGTAAAGTCTAGGAAATATGAAACACAACACTGAGACTCCTATGAGGTCCCAGCATAGCACAGTATCTAACATTAATTAGTACTGCCTGTGTAGTAGAACAAATAAAAAAATCAAAACAAAGAAAGGGCGAGTCAATTTAAATAAATTATCAGATAATATTTATCCTTTTGGAGCAAGAAAACTCTGTCAGCCGATGTATGTTATTCAACCACAGAATCACACAGCATCACAGAATAACAGAATGACAGGGGTTGGAAGGGACCTCTGGAGATCATCTAGTCCAACCCCCCTGCAATGGGCAGGGACACCTGTCGGAGTGGGAGCCGGACCCAGAGTAACGATGAAATCTCAATATGAGTATAGTCGTTCTCCCTTTATTCGAGTTTTCACAGCATATTTATAGACAGACAGTAAAAGTACATGATAGTGACAGCTATGTGATTGGTTTACAACCTATGTTTACTTTAAAGCAATTATTTCATTGGTACATGTCCAACTATTTCATTGGTACACGTCCAACTATTTCATTGGCACGCGGCTTGTGTTTCCCATCGCTACCCAATGTAACTTTCTTCCTCTACTTGCAGATGTAGCTCTCCTTATCTTGTTTACCGTCTTGTTACTTCTGCTCCCTGCAGAGCTTCAAGGAGAGTTCACAGTCACATACTGTAGCTAAGGCTTCTCCTCAAGGCGCATGTCAGAAGGCTGGATTGTTCATCGCAATCAGATCATGTCCCTTCTCACTCAGCCATTCCTCCACA
>VWZL01000298.1:1161913-1218224 GCA_013396915.1 Stercorarius parasiticus | reverse complement strand
AGGCAGAGTAGAGGGGGAGGATGACCTCCCTTGACCTGCTTGCCACACTCTTCTTGATGCACCGCAGGATGCCATTGGCCTTCTTGGCCACGAGGGCACATTGCTGGCTCATGGTCATCCTGTTGTCCACCAGGACTCCAAGGTCTCTTTCCACCTAGTTGTTCTCCAGCAGGTCAGCCCCCCAACCTGTACCGGTGCATGGGGTTATTCCTCCCCAGGTGCAGCACCCTACACTTGGCCTTGTTGAATTTCATAAGGTTCCTCTCTGCCCAACTCTCTGGCCTGTCCAGGTCTCGCTGTACGGCAGCACAGTCTTCTGGTGTGTCAGCCACCCCTCCCAGTTTTGTGTCATCAGCAAATTTGCCGAGGGTGCACTCTATCCCCTCATCCAGGTCATTGATGAATATATTGAAGAGGACTGGACCCAGTACTGACCCCTGGGGAACATCACTTGTTACGGACCTCCAACTAGACCACGATATGAATAAAATACCATTCTTCCTCTGGCTCTGTGGTACACTTCAATTTCTTAGGCTATACTTTTCAACTACAAGCACATATCACAATTATTACTTTGATGCTCATTAATGCTGTCAGTATTTAAAACCATTTTGAGTAATATGGTGTGCAAGAGGCATGCATAATTTTAATGATTCATGACAAGAGAGTCAGGAATTGTTTCAGGTCCTGGGAAAACCAAAAGGAACATTCATCCTCCCTTCCTCTCCACAGGCTTCCCTCAGGCATCACTCCCTTCCCCATCCTACACCCTATCCTTTCCAGTTCCCAGAGGCGCCTCCAGCCACCAGTGCCAACTGGGCTTGCTGGATTGCAGCAGGAAAACCGTCCCAGCTTCTGTGCCTGAAGCGGGCCCTACAGATTGCTGTCATTAGCTGACTAGAGATATTTATCCATTTCTAGTGGCAGAGATTCATATTCTATAAAGAATATGGCTGTATTCAGACAGTACTGTTGGGGAAATTTTAATAAACCAAAAGCTGGTATTTCCTCAGCAAGAAAAAACAGAAGGGAAAGGGGCCACATAACACAAAAATAATGAATTATCTTGAGAATCTATACCTCTGTGCATGGAAACTGCCATATAGCCAGTGCATAGAGATGATAAAAACTATTACTTACAGTCAGTCTTGGGTATCTACACACTCCAGATTTTTCTAAGAAGTCACCAACAAGGGGACAGCTTCCCAGCAGCCCTGCTTCTGCAACACATGCCATGACAGAAAATTCCTCTGTATCCCTTGAGGGCCTAATATGTCGGTAAGAAAAAATATTTCGTAAGCGCAGAGCCCTGACCTACCCTGGGGGTCTTTTATGGGAGCAGGTCATTTGTGACTACACAAATTTACACTGGCAATCTTTTAGTGCTGTACATGGTTTTAGGTCTTTTCAAAGAGAATATTATCAGTTTGCTACCCGAGAATGAGAAGAAATTTTGTGGGAGGAGGACATCTAGTGATCTGATACTTATTTACACGCTTAGCTGTTTCCTCGTACAGCTGAGACAGCCGGTGGTGAGCAAGTTACAGGATTTTTTGAAGAACAGCAAAGAGGGGGGCCGGTATGCAGTTTACGTTGCTGTAAAGAGGTAGTCGTGGGGTTTAGCTAAGACAACAACCAAAACAACAGCAGCAATTCAAACACTTAATTGCCAAATCAAGCTCTTTGACATTAAATGTTGCAAAAGTTTATTCATTATTGCTACACTTCTCACCTACAGCTATGCTGTGTCCCAACCTGTATTATACTGCCATTTATAACCACCTACACAATTCTTGCCAAATGACCATTAAAATCCTGATAAATTTAATGGCAAAAGCTTCCCATTGAACTCTACAGCTGCTCAGCGTAGCATCATCTCTGAAATACAGTGATAGTTCTCTTTAAACTCTTTTTTTGATAGTTCTTATCTCTTAAATTCTCCTGAAAGCATGATTTATTACATCTCAGACTGAAGAACATTAGAGAAGTTGTTCAGTATTGTAACTGCCCTGAACTAAGTTATAACAGAGAAACACCGGAAATTTGTAACTATAAAAACTTCAGACAAATACAGTAACGATCCACAACTCACAATAGCCATTGTTCTTGAACTGCATATTACTTGGAGACAAAAATGCCAGATCCCACTAATATAAAATAAGTATCAGTAGCAAAGACATATGAAACTATTAACATCCCCATTTATACCATTTTCAGAGTAATACAGAAATATCACATTCATATTTTTTAAAACAAAACAAAGTGGTGTAAAACTGATGTTAAAATATTAAAAGAATTAAGGAAAACAATAAACCACTGACAACAAAAAATATACCATCAAAGATTTTGGTTTAAAAAGAACCTATATTTTTCATAGCCATAGAGAAAGTCCCAGAAGACATACGTTTGCTTATAGACACTTGTCTGTTGTTTTGCAATGCAGGGGCTAAAACTAACTGTACTAGTAAATCTATAGGTGCACTGTAAACATACATTTTTCTACTGTACTAGCAGTATGACTAACATGCCCCACAAAATCTCATTCCACAATTGATACAGAAGGATTATCACAGGAGGATATCGTCAAAAATGCACTTTGTGGAGGAAACAGGAGTTGATCAATGAGGTTGCTCCCTTCAATGCGATGTACAACAAACAACGGACCTGCAGTGGATGTAGCTGCTGATTTAGGCTTTTGTATGTGTGTGCATGCGAGAATATCTCCGTAGTTCATATTATTAGCCCCCGTCAGACTGGATTTCTCCTGCACAACTTCAAATTGGGAAAAAACCTCCTAATATCCAACAGCTTTTTGTGGCTGTGTTTGCACTGAACTCGTAACTGGCAGGGTTGAAGCTCTGTGTGTGCATTGCAGGCAACTATCAATATGAGTGATTCTCAAAGTCACAGGGCACATCCAGAGGGGTTAAAAAATCTGTTCAGATTCAAAAGGAACTTTTTGAAGAATAGCTTATATTGGTAAATCCTTTATGGTACGGAAATCATAAATCTACTTTGACTTTGAGAGGGGTCAGTCCTGCCCTGCATAATCTTAGATTTGTTTTACTGTATGATCTTTTGAGGTGGTGTCCTCTCACCTTCCTCACTAATACAAGTATTCCTCAGAAGATCTGATTTTTCTGGGAAAGTAACAGCAGATGATAGCAGACAATCACTCAAAGCACTGTGCAAGGCAGTTCTCCTTTTTATCTCACTGTCTCCCTGATTACTGAAGTAATCCTAACTTGTAAAACCTCCTCTGTAAAACCAGTGCTCAACCTGCTGGAAATGTGTTATTGAGGGGTGTAAGGAGCGGCAGAGGTCCACTCCTACGCTCTCTTGCAAGAGCTTTGAGGCTCTGAAGGTGCTGACCCAGAGCCAGGGACAGAGGATTTGGGGGAAGGCAAGTCCCAGCAGGGCTGAGCTGATCAGGCTGCACAGGAAAGGACCCAGCAGAGCACAAACTGATGCTCTTTTGACACCACAGCAGTAGTAATAACCAAATTTCTGAATCACTTTGCATTGCCTACATTTACCACGATGATAAAACCATTCAGTTTTTCAATGAGAACATATGGAAATAGCAAACTTTGGAGGGTTTGGGTAGTAAAGTGAATAAATATGAAGTAGTTTGATTTTTACCATGCTCTATCTAATGCTTTTACTGCTTTTAATTCCTGTCTTTATAGTCAGAAACGTTCTAATTCTGCTAATTGTAAAATTTAACTGGAACAGAAATATTTGTTGAACTTTATTTTGAAGTCATACACTGACAAAGAATTAGGAAATATATGTTCAGTGGAAATAAAGTCAGATAAAAAGGAAACCCTTCTTTTGTCTCATTGCAGAGCCCAAAGCAAGTATCTGAAGTCATTCTTAAGGAATTCAATTGAATTCTCTCCTATTGCCTACCGTCACATTCCCTCAATTATTACTACTTGTATACAAAGCATATGACCATTTTGTATAGAGAGAAAATGACTTAATCTTCTTTCATTTTAGCCAATGTAGCCCACTGAAGTTTACAGCAGCAAGAATACTGAGTAACTTTTTAAGGAAAAATAATGCTGGGTGCCTTTCAGCCTTATTACCATAATGTATTCTTAAACTCCATTGATTATTGAAATAAAAATTCAATTTCTCCTGCACATAGACAATTTCTTTCAGGGAGAAGGCGAGTTTCTTTGTCATGCAGAAAATTTTCATTCCAAAGTTTGCTAAACAGAATTGGCATTGACATTTATGTGATTATTACAGCCAAGCTTCTGATTTTTAATATTTTCAAACTGACAGATTTATTTCTTCTTAAATATAGCAAATTCGTTCTCAGAATAAAAATATATAGCTTCCTTATATTTCCTGATTCTAAAAATCACCAGGTGCCAAGCTGTGAACATNCCATAATGTATTCTTAAACTCCATTGATTATTGAAATAAAAATTCAATTTCTCCTGCACATAGACAATTTCTTTCAGGGAGAAGGCGAGTTTCTTTGTCATGCAGAAAATTTTCATTCCAAAGTTTGCTAAACAGAATTGGCATTGACATTTATGTGATTATTACAGCCAAGCTTCTGATTTTTAATATTTTCAAACTGACAGATTTATTTCTTCTTAAATATAGCAAATTCGTTCTCAGAATAAAAATATATAGCTTCCTTATATTTCCTGATTCTAAAAATCACCAGGTGCCAAGCTGTGAACATAAGGAAATTGAAGACCCTTGAGGCTGACCTGAAGAACCACAATGGCGAGGAATTGTGATATAGTGGTTTAGGCAATTTCGTTGCAGCTGCTTGGCACTAGAAAAATGAGAAATGGGTTTTCTGTTACTAAATATAATGAATTCCCTTTCTGTCCTGTCACAAACTGTCAAACTTTATTAAAGAGAGGAAAGATGTGGTGCATGCACATATGAAGGGTAATATGAATATACGTATTTAAAATGGAGAAATACTGCATATTGCCACAGCAGGATTTTTTCTCTGCATCAGATATTGCATAATTCTTCAAAATAAGACATTTCAAAAGTAGCCGATATAGCAATGCAACACAACTTCTGTGTCTTCAGAGCAATTTGCTATTATTTGCAAAAAAATGGCTACATTTTCAAGTGCATAGATACAGCTCAGTGGCTTCATTTCAGGGTAATATCCCTCCTGCAATATATGAATAAGACCACCTCAGTAAGAGGTGGTCAGATTTTTCTTGAAGATCACTGTAAAATACTCATAATTACCATTTCAATTGGAGTTATGCCAATAATAAAACTGGAGGAACCCACCTCAGGCAAATTTAGATTTATCCCCAGCCTTTAGACTAGGCTTTTGCTAGTCAGACTGATCTGGAGATACAGTAGAGGTTACTGGAATCACCCAGGACCCTACACCTGCATATTCCATACAGCTCTTTTAACGCAGCAGATGTCCTGAGGGACCTAATGAGTTTACACTCAGGACGAATTCCCCTGTGTTCAAAAAGCCTTGCTGGCACAAGGCCCGTATCTCTAGTGAGAACAAATTATACCTAAACTTTCCAGAATATATGCACACTATTTAGACATTTGGTAAAGACTTTTTTTAAAAGACATTTGGTATTTAGACTTCTGTGGCTACAGAAATGAAGCGTATGCCATGCATTTTTATTGTCCTTGTTGGCAAGTGAAACACAGTAGATTTCTTCTGTACAAAACTGAAGGGATGATGGAAGTCATTGAGCAACTTGAACAAACTAATTGTCATGGTAGAACAAGTGCTCCATGGTAATTCAAAATATCACAGAATCATAGAATGGTTCGGGTTGGAAGGGACCTTAAAGATCACCCAGTTCCAACACCCCTGCCATGGGCAGGGACACCTCCCACTAGACCAGGCTGCTCAAAGCCCCATCCAGCCTGGCCTTGAACACTTCCAGGGATGGGGCATCCACAGCCTCCCTGGGCAACCTGTTCCAGTGTCTCACCGCCCTCATTGTAAAATGTTTCTTCCTAATATCTAATCTAAATTTCCCCTCTTTCAGTTTAAAACCATTACCCCTCGTCTTTTTGCTACACTCCCTCATAAAGAGTCTGTCCCCACCCATCCTATAAGCCCCCTTTAGGTACTGTTAGGCTGGTATAAGGTCTTCTCAGAGCCTTCTCTTCTCCAGGCTGAAAAACCCCAACTCTCCCAGTCTGTCTTCATGGGAGAGGTGCTCCAGCCCTCTGATCATCTTTGTCGCCCTCCTCTGGACCCGCTCCAACAGGTCCATGGAACAGAATTATTGATTTGACACCTGAAACTGCAAGCTCTGAAACAGGTAGCAGAAAAGTCTGGCCACCTGGAAGCCTTTATCTTCATTCTTCCCTGGGGTAGAACAGCACAGCTCCTTTACAGTATGTTCTCAGAGACCCTTCAGCCCCAGCTCTTGTCCCCCCAGGCAGGGGGCAGTTCACACACGCACAGGTTTCAGCCATGTGCAAAGTCAGCACAGCAGGCCTTGTTTAAACATAGCCAAAGAGTGTTTACAGATGACTTATCCCTCAGAAAATTTACTTGAGTACTTTTTCCTCTGTTTATGCTTAGAGCATTGCTCTGTCCCACTTAATGCAGAACACGCTCATTTCTGCTGCTTACTCAGCAGTCCTGAATTTCGGAGGCAGACTAGAGAATATGGTAAATTTGAATATCTGGAAATTTAAATAGAAATGTAATATTTACATACAATAATAAATAAATATTCTCATACAATAACAACAATAAAAACAATATAAACAAATATTTTCATACAATAATAAATATTAAATATATTTGTATTTGCATAAATAAATAAATAAATAAATGCATACAGTAATAAATGCAATAAAAGGTAATTTGATCTTCCTGGGGTTTGCAGGAGCCCATTGCTCTCCACGTCCACATTTGACCACATATGACGCTCTTTTGGGCAGAGCTTAAAGGCTTAGTTATTTAAATACACGTGCATGAAGTCAGAGCGTGTATGTGAGGTATTTGCCACACATAGCTAGCCATGTCAGAGACTTCACCCAAACAAATGCAGTTGCACAGCTCTGAGAGAAGTTCTCCAGTAAATTCCATTCAAGTCACCAGTAACTTCACAAAAATTAACAGGACTAAAAAGCAGCGCCAAGGATAAAGGACTTGTTCGTGGGGTGAGTGGTTTCTCGGTCCCCTATTGCAGAGGCCTCTAGTGGAGAAAGAGCTGCAGGACTTAAGTTCTTCAGAAACCACGAAACTGGATTTATTTTTTTTAACTGATCCGGTAATAAATCAGTGCTCTAAATAGATTGCCACTTTTTCACGTAGTATGTTCAAGAGGGCAGTGAAGGAAAAGACAGGGCAGACTGCGCTGATCAGGCACAGGGCATGGCCAGACAAATGTACCGACCAGCCAACTATTGACACACGACCACCCCTTTTAACCCCTTTACCCCCTTAACCCCTATTTTCCCTACATTTGTTCCTCCCCAAATCACCTAAATCCTCCCTTTCTCCCCTCTTTGCTTTCTCCCCTAAATATCGCATAGTAAGTCCCATGCTTGTGCTTTTCAAAAATGCTCTTCCCCTGCATCCCATCAAGTGTCCCACACCCCTAGGCAGCAGCCCCCCTCAGTCCAGAAGGTGCTCCAGGTTTGAGTCACAGTGATGGGTGTCACACTGGGACCCTGGTGCTGAGGCTGTCCTGGGATAGCCTTGCGAGTCCTCCAAGTCCTTGATTTGGGTTCCCACCTGCCTTGTGCCCCTGTGCTCCTCGGGGCTGGTGGAGGTGGGTGGTGGCTCATGCAATGAGATGGCCTGGGAGCAGCCAGGGCAGGGTACTATTTGGGGTCTCCCACCTGACATCGTCTCTCTGTGCTCCTTTGTGGGTGTGCACAGGAGCTTTTATCACACAACCTATAAGAGAATAGATTTATATTTAGAATGGCTTATGAATATAATGTATCATTAATGTGTTGGGGTTTTTTTGCCAAGAAGTATCAAAATAGATGTTGTCAGGATTTTCTTCACTCTTAAAATAAAATTCTGTACTACAGTCAAAAGTTTATATTGAATTTATAAAATAAAAAGGAACTTTAGTTAAAGTATTCTACATTTCCTATATGGGGCATTTTGCTTATTTCAAAATACCTCGTTCAAAATACCATGGTTGAAAACTTAGCAGATGTGCAAGTCTGAAAACAACCCCGTTATATCCACATACCCCTCCTCCCATTTTCCTTGATTTTTTTTTTCTTTCAAGCAAGTAACCCAAGAGTAGGAGTTGTTTACAGAACACTGCCTTCAATATTTGTCAGGAGAAGACATTGCAGCATTCCCTGAGTAAGACCCATCTCGGCTGCATGACAGCTTCTAGCGACAGTGAGGACCTCTCGTGGGAAACGTCCTGTAAGTGCAGCTCAGGCTCCATCCGCTGGATCATCCCTCTCGATTGTCCCTACAGCTGCTTCTCTGGGGAGGCAGATAAAGTTATCAACGGGTGGCACCCCTGAGGATTTGCTGCTTCTGGGCTAATCCTATAGCTATTCAGTAAATTTTAATTAATTGGCTTGCCAGTTCCAGTATCCTTTTCCAGTTATACAAAACTGAATGAAAGAAAGATCACACACGTTTCTCCACTGTTGCGCTAAATGCGCATCTCAGCATTTTTAGAACATAGAAGGCTTTCTAGGAGCAGGCATATTTCTATGCATCCTTGTGCTATGCATTATATTCCTACAAACAGCTCGAAGGCCCTATCTAAATGATCTTATAGACTTTAGCTCTTCCACTCAGAAACAGAAGCACAGTAAGAAATAACTTTGCTTTTCAAAGACAAGAGAGAGACGATATTGCGATAGCCTGAAGCAATAAACCTCCCCTCCTCCCTGTAAACAGCAATGGTGCCAAAACAGTAGTAGCTGTTCAAAATATTAATACTGGAATGTAGAGAACAGTTTTGCATAAAATTCAAAGGTAACAAGTCAATAAATAATTCACACTGGCACACTTATTTAAATTGTATTTCATGTTTCCTAGGGATACAACATAACTTGGATAATACTTACTGACGGGTGACAGATTGTCTCCATAGTTTTATGGAAACTATGCTCTGCAAAATACCGTTTACGACCAGCAAAATCAGTGCTTAGCGTAAAAACTGGTGGAAAATATTTTTTTCTCTTTTTGTCAAGTTTCTCACATTAAACCATCCCTGTTCAACATAGTTAAAAATGGAGCAAGTAGTATAAATGCAATATTATAAATATTAAATTAAATTTCTACTCAATCAAATGTGCCAAAAGGACAAGCACGGAACACAGATTTTGTTTTCTCTGGGTTGTCATAGTAATAAACATCTAAAGTCTGCTCATCAAGTATGAGGTAACCCTGGAATATCAGAAAAACAAGTTTCATATTATAGAAACTACCTCACATAACTAATAAACTAACTCGCTCAGAACTGCCGGGTTGTATCTCATTTTAGTTGGCACGATCAAGCAAAGAAACGTACTGGGATTTTTAGCAGAATGGGATCTTAGTAACAGTCGCACAGACCTCATCCCAGATCGGTTTTTTAAATTTTTGTTATTAGAGAGTGGTGTGTATCACTTGCCAATTATCATAAACTCATGCCCAGATTAGTCGAAGACTCCATAACATCTTTCCTCCGCTGCCTCACCTGAGTGCGGGGGACTCCTTCAGGACATGGGGTTATTTCTGCTGAGCCAACAGGCTGATACTCTGAGCTGTGCCGAGTATAAAACTATCTTTTACGAGCGAGAGGCAATGAGTGGGCAGAAGTAAAGCAGTTTCTGATAAGAGCGGTCAGCCTCAGGAGGTACAAGATTGATGGCGGGCATTAACAGCAAAGATAAACCCAAGGCAGGGTGTCAGGTGTTGTACAACTCGCATGACACACATTTGGTACTCCTGTCCCAAAGGCCACCCGAGATCCCATAGATCTTGCTGGGCTGTGGGCAGGTGGCTCCAGTTTTCCTCCTGTTTTTGAACATGTAACATTTTGCCTCGGTTTGTTTGCGTTGTCCTGCAAAAAAAAGCCCAGGAATCAATTGCAATTTCAAGCTAGGAGACATCCAACTTGAAGTGGAGAGAGAATGGGGACAAACTGGTAAAACAAATTAAAACATCCCAAGTTTAGTTATGCCACAGGCATATCAGGTGCATGCATTAAACAGCCTAATCTATCAGGGGGCTGTCCAAGACCGTAAGGTTGGGCGGGAGTTGCTGTTTGTTTCGAAAAGGAGTAACGTACCACTCAGGGAGAATTGAGAGTCCTGTGTCTTTATTTATTCATTTAATTAATTAACTAATTAACTAACTTCTTATTAAGTGTTTGTTTTCTGTGGTCCTGAAGTCTAACCCGTCCCTGAAAAGCCTGGAGCTATGCGATTTCTTTTTACTTGCCTCCTGATCGCGAGCTACGCTCCAGTGATGAAACACCAAACAGTTCTTTGCTGTCAGCCATGACAAAACCACTCACAGCTTGTATACTGAGTGCTGAACTCCTGCAACAAACTTTTCTGGTCACAATCAATCTAGGGGGTAAACAAGCTCATGGTTTTAAACGCTGTAAGTTTAAAAGAAGAAAAAAAGGAATAAATTAATCTAATTCTCTCACTGCTTGGGGTCCTTCCCAAAGTAGAAAAAGCCTGAAATATGCAATAGACTTACAACAAAATGCATCACACACACATACATCTACTGAATTATATGTTCGTATAACATACAACAGCACTTCAGTAAGCCTTAACCATGAACCATGACAAGCCACTACAGTCAGTGTGATATAAATTAAAAAAGCTACCTTATTCCCATGCAATCACTCTGAGAAACTTCTCAGAAGTAGAATGCAACAAGTACTTGCAACTGTCTTCCCCACAACTTAAATGAAAGGAGTATAATTTTGCCGTGCCTATAAAATGATGTTAACCCAGTTTTTAGGAGTCAAATATGTAAATGGTGAAGAATTGGAATATGATATGTACAAGAAGCCATGGGCAAATGAGTCAGCCCTCAAGAATTTCTAATTATTCTGTATCTCAAACCCTAAACCTTTTCCGTTCTTGCAAGTTAAAAGTATTTCATTTAGTATTGACATGCCTTTGTTTCATGTCCCAGAAGATGGCAGTAGTCCCACAGTATTTCATAGATACGTACCCGCTGTCTCCTCTGCAGATTGGCTGCGGGTTTTTTTACAGCTAACTTTCTCTATTTTAGCACTTAAGGAGGAAATATTCATTAGCATTACTTTGGTGGTAATATACAGCTGGTACCAGAATTTTCTTTAGCACTTATTCACAGTTTGTGGTTTGGGTTTTTTTTTTTGTTTTGTTTTGGGTTTTTTGTGTGTTTTGTTTTGGTTTTTAATTCTAAACGAAACTGAAATGAAAATAAAAATATTTGTATTAAAATGCCTTATTAAAGGCCATCTAAAAAAACATGCAATACTATGTATTTTCTACTTGGCTCTAGGGAAATATTAAAATCGTTTCGTCTCAGATCAGAGAGCAGAAATGCGTGCTGTCGATTCAAGCTCGAGCTAAGGCATTTTTAAGACAATGATAGTTAAAGCTAGTTTAATTGCAGCCCAGAGCAATGAGGAAACAACCATTTGAGCAAATGTTATCTGTGTCTGCTCTTACATAAATTGAGGTACAGAGGGTGAAAGCTTTTCTGTTTTCATGTTTGTGTTGCTAATTCTCTATCTCATTAGAAATCTTGCATTTAGCATTTTCTTAGATGCCATAAAGTGGAATTGTAACACAGTAAAAGCGCTAGCTTCTCTTTTTGAAAAAAGTCTATCAGACTGTGGTCGCAGAGGAAATTGAAGATATGAAATTTCAGGACTTGACGCCAGATGACAAACACAGAGATGGTATCTGTGTGTCTACGTAGGCAGCAGCATCATATTTTGGAGTCTGGTGGTGTGGCTTGAGGTTTAGCTTGACTATAAATCCCACGTGAGAGAGCACAAGAACATAGATGGATTCTTTCCAACAGATGCTGTCTGCTGCATTTATGGCCTCTTGCTTACTTAAGAAGTTCCTGAGTTGCATATGCATTGCCAAGTTCAAAATATCATACCTGGTGTATCAAAACTTCAATGACACCCGCCTGTGCGTGTTTCACTGGGGCTATGCCCTGTCTCTCTCAGTACTTTACACAAAAAAGACTCGAGTTTGACTGGGACTTTTGACTCTTATTTGATTAAAAATACTGCATTCCTTTAACACCATCTTAAGTATTTCTGGAGGTCAATTTCTCCCCGAGTGTCTTTCAGAGTCTATAGTTTCTATTTTTCTAATCTGCAAGCCAGCAATTCATTGCATTGTGATTAATACATTTTCCCCCTGCTCGTTGTGTGAACTGTAGAGCACATTAGAGCTATTTTGAGGACAATAGATGAATTGTAAAGCAGCATTTGTGAAATTACCGTGGTGAATTCCTAGCAAGTTCTTCCCTGACTGCTTCTCCTCCTCTTTCTCTGTTCTCTGAACTCAGTCGGGTTCCCGTCATGATGACTTGAGACTGCTTCAAGAATGACTAAAGAACAATTTAAAAAACCAATAATCTCTCTTGACAGTGTTTCTGAGGGAAAAACAAAAATATGTTTAGAATAATTCCAAATCCTTCCCCTGTACTTCAGCTGCCAGAAGCTGAATACATCTTCATTATCTTTGGAAAAATGACTGAAAGGCCCCATTTCCCTCCCCAAATCCTCTTGAATGTCTACGACAGTACTGAACTACAGTGAGGAGGCTGCCAGGCATTAGAGGCTTGGGCAAAATCATGAGGAGCTTGGTATTCATCCCTTTGAGAGCCCAGTTTCAAAAGTCTGAAAGCTTCAGGTCCCTAAACTATTATGAATGGGGGGAGAATGGTTTGGTGGAAGATGAGTTTCATAGAATCATAGAAGAGTTTGGTTTGGAAGAGACCTTTAAAGACCACCTAGTTCAATCCCCCTGCAATGAGCAAGGACATCTTCAACTAGATAAGGTTGCTCCGAGTTTGCACCCTGTGCCTATTAAAGTTAAGGAAGTTAATTATAGATTGTCGTAGGCACAGGGTGCAAACTCGGAGCAGCCTCTGGCTAGAGGACAGCAGTGGTTGTTCTCTCACCTCGACTGTACCAAGGCTTTTTACAGTTTCACACAATAACCTTACAACTAAATCGCTGAAATATGGTTTTGGTAGGTGTATGGAAAATTGGCTGGCCTGCCAGGCTCCAAGGGTTGCAGCCAGTGGTATGAAGTCCCACCGGCAGCCAGTCCCACTAGGATCCCTTAGGGGTTAATACTGGCGCCAGTACTTTATACATCTTTATCAAGAACCCGGACAATGGGACACACTGCAACCTCAGCATAGTCACAGACAGCAAACTGCAGGCAGCAGCTGATAGGCAGGAGAGCAAGGATGATGTGTAGAGACACGAATCTCACGAGAGATCTCCAAAGCTAATGCAAGGTTTTGCATCTGGGATAGACTAATCCCCTGCAACAGAACAGGCCAGGGGCAGCTGGCTGGAAAGCAATTTCACAGAAGAGGTCCTGGCTGACAGCAAGTTGAACGTGAGCCAAGTGTGCCCTTGGGGCAGTGAAAGCCAGCTGCATCCTGGGCTGTGGCAGCAAGAAGGTAGCCCGTGCTGCTTGCTATCTTGCTGCCAGACCTTACTATCGCTTCCCGAGAGGGGTAGTGGTTCTTCCCCTCTATTAGGCATTTGAGGCCGCCTCTGAAGCGCTGTCTCCGGTTTAGGCTCCCCAGACCGAGAAAAACATTGATATACTGGAGCAAGTCCAGCAGGTAGGTGCATTTGATATGACGCCTACGCATTTTTATCTGAAATAAACGGATTCTGTGGAAGTGCAGCAGAGGTCACTTTGGAACCCTGTGGGAATTAACAGCTAACACTTACCTTTGAATATAGTCTTATAATAAGGAAAGAATTCTCAGCTGTTTTTAACCATCCTGTAATAGGTAGAAAATCCTGCATTCTCTGTTAAACATCTAGATCTTATTTTTTTTACTGAAAATTCAACTACGGTCAAGAATATACCAGTCTGGTCAGTATGGCAATAAGGGACCTCCAGAGAAGGAGCTTAGGGTTTGAAGGTGACAACCCACATAGCAATATGAGCACAGCACAAGGATGGGGGGAGAGGCACATCATGAAAGCGAGACACTTTCAGCAACAGCAAGCCGGAGGGCACGCTATGCCTGTTCCTGTTACATGGAGTCAAACACCACGTCGCTGTCTGAAGAGTAATGCAATGGCACAGTCATAAATAAAAGCAAAGTCTTTGTGATACACACTTGGGAAGAAATTTTAGATATTTATGGTGATGGGTATTATTAAACACTATCGTATACATCAAATCTAATTCCTCAAGTGTGCCTACAAGAATCCAGTGTTTCGTTTTGTAGGTGTGGCAGTTTGGCTAAGTGGTTGCACTCGTGCTGCCTTGGCTCGTGAAGCTGGAGGAGGGCTGAAGCGGGCTTTGTGAAACTCCCAGGGGCAAACTAATCTTCTCGCTTGCACGTGCTGGTACCTTAGTGCTATGTGCTCATCTTAAGCAATTTACATTCTGTTTCCCCAGCTCTTCCATCGAGGTTTAACAGAATCTAGGAGAACTATGAAGAAATAGAAGTAAAGAAAACACTTTCCTTATACAAAACCCATTTTCTCAGATTCGCAGTGAAAGAGCATGTACTTTGGTTAAACAAAGCTCTTTTTAATTTATTTTTTTTTTTACTTTAAGGAGGAATAGTTTAGATTAGCACTCAAAATCTATTAAAACAATGACACTTTTCATATGATGACAGCAGGAATAAAATGTTCATACCATGGATGACCTGTAACTCAACACTACTAACATCTTGTCAGTGCTAAATGGGAGACACTGAATGCTATAGAAGAAAAGTACAATCTCATGACAGTCTGATGTCCTGAAATGCTTAGCTGAGTGGCTAGACAACAGAAACTGATGGAGCCCAGGGCTGTATACAAATTTAGTGTTAGAGCGTTAGAGAGAGAGAATTTAGTGTTAGAACAGCAACTCCTAATTTCATATTCCTACATCCATTCCAGGGTCACACCTAGGATCTCTTCTAAAAACCTGTTCCTTGGATTCACAAGGAGCTTTGAATTCACCCTGGAAGGCTCTGGGGACAAACTCAAGACTGAGAGCCCCTCCTAGCACGCTCTGAAGATTACCTGTAAGAAATGAATGAAACTAAAAAAGTGGGAAAAAAAGGTGGAAGCAATGATTTGTGTACCTGAAAACTCAGTCCTTACTCAGAACCAATTAGGAAGAAGTCAGATAGCAATGATTGACGTCTTTAGTGTGTAAAAATGGATTTGCGCAACATTTTATTCGTACAGACCAAATAATTTATAGCAATGCACTTTTGGTTATTTAAGGAAGGTTATGCCCTGGATAAGTGCAGAGAAGGGTTTGAAGAAGGTGTCCCAAAGAAAGGTTTAAACAAACTTAAAGGCAACCTCTGTTATGTTCTGGCATCTTTTAGGCAACTTGTGATATAGGGGGTCTGACCAGCAATTTTGAAAGCTTGAACTTGGCAGCACTGAACAAAGCAATCTGAATTCACGTTTGGGACTGAAACCAGAACTTTGGATTTTAATCTTATGGTATTTATCTCATTTTTCTTTCATTCAGCTTCATTTAGAGAACTTGGTGTGAATAAGAAACAACCGATCAAAATCTATCAGGTTTTAACATAGGCTTTCAACTTCTCCCTTCATTTCGTAACTTCCCATAATACCCCCTCGGGCTTTTTTGAGAGCCCTGATTCCTAAAATCTATACTAGATGTGAGGAGCACTAAGTATCAATGTTATTTCCATCCTAGCAGTCTATTCTTTCCCTTAAATGAGCTGGCATCGGTGATAAGTGACAAAACACATTCCCCTTAAAACACATTCACAATAAGGCTAGAGACAGTTAGGAAAATTCTATTCTCCTTTCACTTTTAGCAATCTGTAGCTAATATAGAGGTGAAAAAGCCCAATTTAAATAACCATGTTGCCTCGGATGCTTTCTTTGACCTCACGGAGTAGCCTTCCTGCAGCATTGAACTAAGATAACGAGGTGGTAAGAGTTGAATTTACACTTATTTTCTGGTTATAAGCATGTGTAGCTTTTTTACATTTCATATATATTGCAGTTAACAGTTATAATATTTTGTTTTTCGTAAACAAGAACCTGCCAAGGGTATGCTGCTTTCTCATCTTTCCCCTCACACTCCCAGATGCAATACATATTTATAGCAATGAAACAAAAATTAAGTGGGAAGCCATGTCAGATGTAGAAATCAAAGTGAGTTAGATCAGCCGCAAATCCGAAGGGATTGAAGGTTTCTGCTTAACAGCTACTCCAAACCCACCATTGCATGGGCATGTGCACTGGGAGAGGATTTTTATTAAGGAAAGTACACGCAAGTGGGTCTGAAGCTTGTTGACCTATGTCCTTCAAAATGATTTCCATTTCCCTTTTCTGAAAGCAATTTTCACAGAGCATGCTAAATTGCTGCAGATAAATATTTCTCTGGAGCCGCTTCATTTTTATCTTTACGTTCACTCTGCTCAAGGAAATGAAGTAAGGCTGACTCATATCATCCATACTATCCCAAGCAAAGAATTTGTTCTCCACATTTGGCTACCTAATTAAAGCAGCAACGTAGGTTTAAAGGTGAGGAAAAAGGGGCGATTATCTGGGGCTTCTGTCAAGGCAAGTTATCAAAAAGCAGCGAGGACATGAGAAAAGGATATTTAATAATTTTGAGGCAGCCTTGCCTATTTTTGCCAGCTTGATGCCACCTGTGCTTTCAATTTTCTTAGCATTGCATCTGTGGTTCAAGGAAAGCTCAGCCTAGGATTGGATCTGGCACAATAAACCTTGCAATATTTTTTTTCTGTGGAGATGTGACATCGAAGAGGATTGATGTATACAGAAACCAATGAGGTTATACTAGTTGTATAATATATATGTAAAGCAAACCCATAAGTATTAATAGTCAACTGATACTTGGAATTTGTCAGACTAGGAAACAAAAGGTCCCCTAAAGAATACATCATAAAGTGCCACGCAAGGCTGCTGCAGTACGGTGCAGTTGTGAAAGCGACGCCAACACGTCAGGGCACGGGACCTCAGGCCTGACTTGTCATCTCCTTCTGATCCTGACCTGACCGCATGGCTCTCCATTAATCATTTCACCTCCATTTCTCCCACTTTGTCTACTTTACCTACAGAGGCTGTAAATTTTCTTTTAAGTGAAGGAGCTTATTAGAAGGAAGATGTAGGTTTTCTGTAAATTTTTATAGAAAGACAAGTAGCTGATGAAGCTGTCACCACTGATGGGAATGAACTACTTTATGGTGACAAACATCAGAGAGAGTGATGTGAAAACAGAGCCAAGAGAAGACCTGAAAGGGACGACAAGCGTTTTATATTTGACATCACGCCTTTGATTTGATGAGACTGCTTACAAGCTTCTAATTCTCAGTGCACTTGTGTGAATTATGGGAATGATGCTTCAGTTTCAGGTCGGATCAGTTGCTGAGCAGCATTGATCAAAACACAGGAAAGTGATGGGAACTGGATACTCTAGGAGCCTGGCATCCATCTAAGCTAACAGCAGTCCTTTTTGCTTATCATCATCTCTGCTCCTTCTGACTATCTTCGAGCTTGCAAGTTACACAAATGGGAATCCTGGACTTGTAACCAGAATCCTCAGACACACTCATTTTTGTTTATCTTTCATTTTTATTCTTTTATAACAATTGTTTTCTATTAAGCAACAAAGTCTCTCATGTTACCCGCATTTACAACTATGGAAACAAACCTTTCAGTAATTTCTCTGTATTTGGATATTTCAACCATGCAATGCTAATATTCTCCACTGAATTGATCCAAGTTAAGTCTTCAGAGAGGCCACTTTTAAACTGTATAAAATACAGTTTGAACAAGCTCCGGGTACAACAGACTTCAAATAATCCAAACAAATAAACAGTTTTGTTGTTTAAATAGGTGTACCAGTATGAACATAGGTTCCTTGCTGAAGCTGGGACAAGGAAGGACCTTCTATCATAGACTCAGGCAGAAGTAAACCAAGGCAATTCCAGCGCGCAGAGAGCTGGTCATCAGGCTGACTAAACTCATATGAGATATACAGATTTTCCATGACATTAATGCCACGGGTGCATGCTAAAGTAACACTAACTTGCTTCTTCCTAGTAAGATGCTTTTACTCATAAATAAATGGGCTTTATTTCAAATAAGTTAAAAACAGAAAGCCACCAAGTGGGTATAATTGTCATGACAGCCAAGCAGTTGCTGGTGTGCTGGGTACAACTCCAGCAGTCTTCTCAAGCTTCAAGGAGAACCTGTTAAATCCTACTTTTAGTGCTCATGGACTTTGAAGCTCGAGAATTTGTAGAGTGGTACCTAGCATTTCGAGTCGTGCTCATTTGTCACTAACTAACCTTAGGCGCAATCCTCAGAACTCATTTACTACAGAAAAAAACATGACATTGAAAAAGTTGCTAAGTGTTGCTTCAACAAAAGTGTATGTTTAAAAAAGTTTTGTAGTAAAAATAAATTCAGAGTTTATAATAAATACTCGATGGCTAGATCACGTCACATACAATTTTATAATGTATTAGATCCAGCAGCAGTTCTCAGCTCCCAGGTCAGAGCGAAAACCCAATCCGCACCTTGCCTGCCTTTATGCCTTCCTTAAGGACAAGTCCCAGATTTGGAAGTAAGTCAGAGAGTGAGGGTATATCAGACCCTTACGTTAGGCAATCTGTAATAGCTGTATTATCTCTGCCTGGCTTTGCATTGTGACAAGTAAACTCTTTTATCAAGAATTACATCCAAATCTCTTAATGGGTTTGTCTTCTGTGTGCTTGGTTACGTGCCATAGCATCTGGAGCCACATTATCCCTCACCAACAGGACAGCCAGCTTTAAGAACACCACCACCCTGTGCTGGTTAAACCCTCCCTGCCCCCCCTGCCCCTGTCACATCCACTTTTCATTTCAGAGAAACTGAAGACTAGTGCTGTAACCACATGCCAGACCAGATTACTGCCGTCAGGATTTCTGATGAGTTCTGTATTTTAAAAAAAAGAATTTTCTATATTTGGTTATTGCAATTCCTTCACTAAATGGAAATTTACAACCAATTACCATTCCCAAATACGTACACAGCACTCACTGAAACACAGGAGAGCAGATATACCGGAGAGCACAATTACACAGACATACTTCGTGAAACGGTAATTTTGCAGAACAAGTAGAAATTAAATAATCATCAGGCATAATTTAAATAACCTTCTGTCTTCTACCTGAGAGGAGGAGTGCAGATGTGGGACGTGTTTCTGAAGGAAGAGTGCTTGCATCCCACAGATGAAGGTCTCTGCTTTCAAACTCTTGCCTCCTTTGGTCCCGTGACTGCTTCACCATCATCCTGCTTCCCACATGGCTGGTACCATGACAGCGTGGTGGGTTGGCAGGAAGGCAACAGTAAGTTTTGTGTCGCACTGAGGTGTAATTTGAAGTGCCTAAAAGCCATACGGTTCTTTTCTAGATCTTCGGTGTGAATTTTTATACCAGCATCAATGCCTTTCTTGCTTAAAATTGCATTATTCCTCATAGAAAACAGAGAAACAGGTATCTCCTAGAGATACATATGTGTGTAGACCAAACATCAGGATGATGTTTGCATGGTGTTCAGTGCACATTTACTGGCTCGCTTCTGACATACTGTCAGATCTAAGGCACTGAAATACTTTCGACATCACCGTGAGTGCCACACAACGATAATGGATTGTAAGTAGCAAAGATTGCTGGCTAGAAAGTGGCCCAACTGCCTGTGTTACCTGGCTTGAGCTTAGGTAAAAGGAAAATGATACCTGAAGATTATAATGAAAGATTATAATCAAATGGTAAAAATAAAAGGTATTTAACTTAAGGTAATGTTATAGGTTGAGTTATGTTATAGGTTGAGTTATTATCATAAGTACTCTTGAATGCTAAAAGAACAAAATGCAAAAAGCGCAATTCTACTACATCATAATCAAACTGATGCTTGCATTTTTAGTTCTGAAGAGTAACTATAGCAAAATAAGTCAACTATATGAAAAGGCGATGAAAGCTTACGACATGGTTGCAAAATTTGAGTAATTTTGCGCGCATCCAGCAATTTATGTCTAGTACTTTATATAGTAGAGTTTGGCAAGGGGGAGAGGGTGTGGTTATACAACTGGATGCTGCTCAGTTAAAGATTTTTCTAACTTCCCTCAGTCTGAAAGGATCCCTCAAAGGTCTCGGCTGTGCCCTGCCACCAGCTACTGTCAGCATCTCTGCACTTCAGCTCCTGCGTTAACTGAGGCTGAGCTATGTGTGGATTGCAGATCCAGTTCTTCCCCCATGTGATTCGCATCAGATTCGTCCCAAAGACAGCAAGCCCCAGCCAAAGTAGAGGAACAGCCCCCCTGACCCTCCCTGAATCTCCCTGTGGCCATGGCCCACCAGGCTGGTGCCGCACTCATCCAGGGAATTTGAAGTTTGGTGGCATGTACCAGCAAAAGCCAGGTGATGAGTGGGACCCTCAGCAGAGCCCAGCCTGATGCCAGGGCTTCTTCAGTCCTGAAGGGCTTGGTAAATCTCTCAGCCCCAGCTCAGAGGCTTGGGCTCCCCTCAAAAGCATGAGGCCAGGCTTAAGCTCTGCCTTTACTGAGCGATTATTTATTATAACTTACAAAAAGTTCCTGCATCCTCAGGCTTGCTTGAAGTTTGACATTGCAGCTCCGTAGATTTTAGTATCTTGAAAAGATTGTAGGTATCAGGGGGTGGTTTGAGCAACAGAGGAGAAATTAGATTTATTTTGATTCAGGCTATACACTGAAGCTGAAAGCCTCATTTAAAAGCGACTATGTAGGATATGAATCAGTGGGTTTGTAGAGGCATGACACTATTCAAATGATATCCACTGCACGGATATTTCTGCTTGTGGGAGAGCTTTCTTGACAAAGAAAGAAGTTTTCTTCACAATTAAGAGGCCAAGCAGAGGCAAGAGACATCTTAGCAATGTTTTACGCTTCGCTTTATGTTTGGAAGCTATTTTTTTGAAGATTACTTTTTCTCAAATGCAAGGTTTCAGCCTAGCCTAGACTAATTCATGTACTATTACTTGAATTCAGAGCTCCATCAGCTTTCATTATGTTGAAAGAGCATCTGTGTTATTTTTCTACTTCAAGAATTTTTATGCATGCACTGCTGTCTGGCCTCTTTTTTGTTTGATTTTCTAAGTGACAGTCACTCCCAAAAATTGGATAATAGCCATATCACCATATCTATAGTCTAATAACATCTCTCTCGATTATTCTGCATTTTATTAAGAAGGATGTACCCTCCCAAGAACTTGGAAGTCACTTAACATTCAGATAAGGAGAACAGATTTTTGTTTCCACATTTTAATTCAGTTTTTATAATTTACACTGTTAACAGAATAAATATATGTTCATTTCCAAAAAAATAGCAGTGACATGATATATCACACATCAGTAAATCTAAATCTGCTTCATGGTAGGTAGCTCTCCCCGTAAGACGTACTTTTGCAAAATAGGTGAATACATTATTTGGATAGCAAATATTCACGCTTCACACCTAATATATAGATGTGAACGTGGCTGTAAGAAAAGTTTACAAGCCATTAAAGTAAGTTCTAGCGAACTTACTAAGATACTAGAACTACACACGTTTGAAAAATTAGTAGGGAAGAGAGCAAATTTGGATTCACTGGCTCCTGATTAAGGACCTCAAAAAATGACAAATCCTTTTGCTTATTGTTTTGCACTACCTCTACTACCTAGGAAAAGCATTTATTTTCAAGGGGCCGTACACAGAACAGACATGTTCTTAAATGTTCCTGCATGTGCCTGCAATAAGGGTTGTGTAAAGCAAATGGTGTCCCTAGTCTTTTCTTCAAGAATGGGATGTGCTACAGGTATGCCAGGGCTTCCTTCTGACAGCTAAGAAACAAAATAGAGGATGACAGCAATGTTATCTAGAGCTGTCCAGAGACAGAAACTGAACAGAAATCAGAGAGTCAGTTTTTGGAAGAGGCAAAGTACGATTTCGTGTTCCGTGCATGTTAGTAAGGTAACGCAGAAGAGAAGCATTCATTTTTAGTCTTGTTGGGAGAGTGAATATATTTCATTTAGATTAAGTTTACAGAGTATTTTTTTGTATTGTCTATTGCAAATAATTCAAAACATTAGATCATATGGTTGTCTTTTTAATTTCTCTAATATTGATTTTAGAAACTTCAACGCTTCCATTTAACTCACTTAGGGATATTGGCCTTAATGTAATAGACTTCAGGCACTATGTTAGGACGAATACGGTATCAGATAGAAAGGTCTCCAACTGGCTGTAAAGCCATATCTTAACAACGAAGGATGCAAATCCCTTAGTGGAAAGATGTACGATATCATTGTTGCAATGCATTGGAATGATGAAATATAGTCTAGATTGCTCTTGTTTTAGATAATCTGTAATTCATTATGGGTGTCAGGAAATCTTTTCATTAGGTGTTTCATCGTAAAGTGGTTTGCATTTGTTTCAAAGAAAGGTACAGAATAAAATAAATATTAAAATGAATGACTGGATTAACTAAGGAATAAATCAAGTGAATTTGATATCAGAAATGGAGCCTGCCTATTATGATGTAGATAGAACTAAAATTGGGTAAAACCCTGCCCTTATTTGAGACAATGGCAAAGTTCCCATTGTGTTTTAAAACCAACAGACTAAATTATCTTTCATTAACGAGGGCAAGGGGGTGTAGAAAGTGTGAATTCAGTAGAATTATTAGGGACTTATCAGCATTAGAGTAGAATTTGGCTTAACATCTTCATGCTATATTGGAGAATGTCTACATTTACTGTTTTCAATATTTTCTTGTTACATCCGCCTATACAGCTCCAGCAGTGCCTTCAGAGTAGAATGAAAATTGTTAGCAGGTTTCTAATGCATCATGAATAGCAAAATATAAAACTAGAATTTGGAAACAGAAACATATGAAATGTGTATTTGGATTCCATGTGCCCAATCATGGTAATGATACAGGAAAAACAGAATGGAAAGAAAATGGTCGTAGTAAGTAGCAAAAGGGAGGTGCAGCTCAGCTCCATTCATGAAGTGCAGGAAAACTGGAATGGAAAATAAAGGAGACTCAGAAAGGGGTCACATAAAATGAAGGCAATATGGTCTCCATAAATCTCCTTGTACCAATGCCTCTTAGTAATCCAGCTAAAACCACTATTTCTCCTTCAAATATTGCGTCAAATTTAATTTCAATCAATAGATGTATAGTTATAAATCTATATTTGTAGAAGACTGCAGCTCTAAGCAGCAGGTGAGTGACACAGCAGGAGCGATCAACGTGCCTGCCTTTGTCTTTTTCTTTCTCCATTTTGTACAACGTACATCTTCCTTGTAAAATTATCTTGAAGCTTTATTCTCCCCCCTCATTATTGTAATTTTTCTTGGAGGAGAGAGTTCAGTCTTCCATGTCTGAATCACTCTTTATCCTTGCGATGCCTCCTACCCAACAGGTGGAAACAACCAACCGCTCCAAGTTATCACACGCATTTTACAAGGTAATAACCAGACCTTTAAACTCAGCAGGGAACCTGAGTTTGTAATGGTCTAGGCCAAATCTTAAAATTAAGTGCTATGGAAATGTAGCAAAGCAGGGAGTGAAAACTTCTCATTACAAAATGGTTAAAGCATACGATGCAGCCTGGATAATAACCGTGTATTCCGCTAGAGGCGAGCAGGGTTTGAACTGCTGTCCTGTGACTGGTGTTCTCACGCTGTAGGTGAAGTCTACGGCCCGTCCTGGAGTCAGGGGAGGCTAACAGGGAAGAGAAAACAGAAGTCAGATAAACCTAGAAGCTGGAGCCTGAAATTTCTGACAGAAAATAATCATTTCGCCCTGGCCCAACTATAAATAAAATGTATGTTTTTGGAGCGAGGGTAAGTGACCATGGGGATCTATTACATTTTCCACCCCTTCCGTTTTTCATTTTAAGAAGAGAGATTTTAGATGAGCTGTTCAGACGGTCTCAGAGGCGCTCTCAGAAAGCCACACGGCAGAGCTTGGTGTCCTTGCACATTTACCCAATGATCTGTGCTTGCTTTCAATTACTCAGGTAGGAAAGGTTTGTAAGGTGTGGTGAAATCTTTAATGAAGTGTAGTCATTAAGGTTGGAGGAAAAAGAGTTTTCAGCATATCAGCCTTTCTCCCAGCCCGAAAAAGACATTTCCTGTTTCTGTTTTAGACCAGAGGAACAACTTGTGCCCCCCTCCCCAGACCTCATCTGTGGGGGTTTTCCACGCTTCAATAATTTAATTTTAAAGAATGCTTTTCCTGTATCCTTAGAGCATCATAAAAAAACCCAGAGTTGCTACCAACACTGTAAGAGCAATAGGAGATTTTGAATCCAGAGTAACTGCAGAGGGCAGCATTAACTCGCCATTTAAACCCCATCGTGCCAGGGAATATCAAAGTCCCTTGACAATCCAAAATTGTATTTTATATGTAAATAACACAGGGCTCGATAAACAAGTTCAGCATGTATTGCCAAGAGCAAATATGGGAGAATTTTGTGATACATGATTTGTTGAAAAAGTTTATATCTATATTGCATTAAATTTTTCAGATTCTGAATAAATGGAAGAGAATGTGTGTTCCGTAAGTACCTAGTTTGTTTACAATTTATTATGATATGTTACAATACAGTGGCATTCATCAACAGCTAATAGATTTTTACAGTATGAACAAAAACACAATAGAAAGATTGTCAGGAAAACAAAATTTGACGCTGTTCTTGTTTTTCCCTAGTGCATTTCAAGTTAAGAAGACTTACTACAATTAATTCCTTGCAACCTGATGTTTATTTACATGGATATCCAATTTTTAGTAATAGTGAAGTTACTGTTCTCTTTATATTTCCTGGGATTATAAAACAATTTTTCAGGGAATAGGGCAAATGTGAATCTCTGGTCATGGCCGGGTAGTTCTGTAAGCGCGCTCTCCAAGTGAAAGAGTACAAACTATGTTTCCCCCTCGCATAGGAAATAATATCCAGATTTTCTTCCCATTTTCTCATTAGAACTGTTTTTCAGTGCTATACCTATCTGAATTTGATCTTCCTTTTCAGTAAAATGAAATGTTTCTGCTTGTGTATATACAGGCGTGGGGGGATGTACACATCATGGTCCAGCTGAAAAAGCTCTGAAGCTCGCTCCTCTGGCTGCTCATCTCTGTGGATTCAGATACAAGAGACTGATGGCAAAACACCTTTTCTTCTGACGCTTCACAACAGCTACTTGCAGCTGCCGTATTAGCTCCATTTCTAAGTTTTTCAGCAAGTAAATTAAACTTTGGTGTATGCTACCCATTTGAAAAAACAGAAAGCAGACACTGGATCTTGCCACTAAACTACTGTTTAAAAGAAATAAAAATTGCACTAAGAAAGGTGGGTCTTCCCATGATCAGGAAGGTCTCCAGTCTTCCCTGTTTCACTCGCAGTACAAAGTGGGATGCCTTTAGCCTGTGACAATATTTGCCTAAAATGTATGGCCCTCCTCCATCTGCTTTTTCCAGTTCATGGTGTCTATATATATATATATACACACACACGCACATATATATTTGTCCTAGCACTCATTTTAATGGAAAAGTTCACTGTTTAAAATAGATGAGAGTTAATATGGAGGTGTACTTAGAATTTATATTCTAAAAAGGCTCCAGAGATGCAAGTGGATGCTAACTGCCTGCTGCTATAACAATTCATCCTCCATCCTGAATAATATGTTTAATCACGTCATAACAACAGCAGCCAGCAGCATGTTCGACTAACGCTGCTTCAGCCTGCACGCTGCATAGAGACTGATTACATTGGTGCATGAAAATAGGCATGGGAATGGATTTAAATGGCGGCCACAAACTTTATTAAAATATCCCTGGGAAAGAAGCTCTGGCTTTTGTACTTTCTAAAGCTGTCACACATCAGTTATCAAAGTGCAGGCAATGTGGAAGTTAAAATAATACAGATGGCAGTACTATGATATTTGTTGCCATTCTCAAAGCCTTTTGTCAGGATGGATATGGAAATAGATTGTAGGATTTGAGAGGATTAGCTTGTTGGTTTGTAATAACTGATATAAGAGTATTTGGAATCTTGGATGTAAGAATGAGGTAAGTCTTTATCAATATATTATGTATATAGATGGGATATATACAAAAAGAAAGGTTATATGATTCATTTTAATAGCATAACAATAGCACTACGCTGCTGGGCATTCATGTTAGGTTTGAAATGCATGCAAACCGGGTAATGAATCTGTTTCAACACTGCGGGTCCTTATAGACATTTAAGGTGCCTTCAAAGTTAATACTTGATGACACTGTGATCCTGATGAAATTATAAGGAAGATTTAAGTGCAATTGTTTTCAATAGAAAAAGGGATGTTCTGTGTTTCATTAGGTAAAAACCAATTCTTTGTACATGGATAAGTGAATTGGATGGATAATGGTCTAAAAACTGCAACTTCGAGAAGTTTATTCTGATGAAGAAATGGCTCTTCTGCAAAGAGCAGGCAGCTGTTGCCCATTCGGTCCATTTTCCACAAAGCCAGATAGTCTTAAGCATGGCACGCAACTGTTAGGATAATGTTTTCACCATAATGTTCTAACTAACTGATAGCTGCATCGTTGTAAGAAGGAATATTAAAATGTATCTTGCTATTTTTACTGTACAGTAATTCCTGAAGTGATTTTTCCCAGCTTCATGTGACTGCTGCAAAAGATGAACCTAATTAAGGACTGACTGATTAAACAGCTGGTGTACCCTGTGGCCAGCAGGAGCATCCCTCTGCAGCTTCCCTGGCAATCAGCTCTTACTTCAGGGGTTTCCCAGCACCTTCTCTGTGAACCCCCTCTCCGGCGCTCACCTGCCCTGACCAGGCTGAGTCCACTGGGGCTGTGGGACCACCAAGGTGAGGCCTCTTTGGGCAAAACCTTTCTGAAGCGTATAGCATATGGAGCTCTTCGGGATCTTCTTCTTCTCCGAGACATATTGTCACTGCCACCACAGTAATACAGCTACAAGTGAAGGTGTAAAACGATTTGATGCACAGGTTAGAGTCTGCATCAAAAGTGAGGCACTAGTTTGAAGCAATTATGTCCATAAATTAATCTGCAGCCATGGTGCTGATGGAGTGTGTCTGACACTGATGAGAAGCAGTAGTGAAGCAGGAGCAGCGCAAGCGGCTCTTCCCTGTGCGAGGATGGTCTGGGAGTCGGGGTCTCCTGCCGCTGGGTGGGAGTCTGACCTCTCCATCACTATGAGAGGAAAACAGACACCGTGTTCATATCAAACAACAGCTATGCTCATTGTTCTGCTCTAAAACATACTCTGTGTGATAACAGGGCAAAGCCCGTAAATTATTTGCCTTGTGGCATCGCTGGATGCCTCGCTATTACTCTTGCAATGAGATACACCTTTTGTTGATTGGAGTACGGTCAGGCATTGCACGTTTTGCTGTGATTCTATTCACCGCCTGTAAGTCTATGGGCAAGATAAACTCGGAGGCTTTCAGGAATGCTGGAAGGTCTACACACCTCTGGGAGATGAAATGAAATACTATGGTCTTTGTAGAAATGATAACAGATTATTAAATAAAGCATGTGAATAACAAGTAGGCAAAGCACATGAAAAAAATATTAGCCGTATCTGGGTTGATCAAATCACTCACACTGCTGAACAGCCTGTAGGTAGCTCATATTTTACAGCGTGATTTCTGAGCCCAGAGCGCATTTCAGTATCACCTGTGTGAGACAGACCTTTTAGAGTGCTCTTACTGCACTTCACAGGCCATTATCATCCATTAGGCAGAGGAAAAAGCCTAAGCACTGCTAAGTTATACCCAGTCATGCCTCTGCTTCTTGCTTTATAACAAACCAGCAAAGAGTTGCAACCTTCTTATTGCAGGTTTAAAGCAGAAATGCTATGTTGGGAAAAAGGACAGCTTGCTTTAATTTAGTCGTGAGTGGATGAATTTTCTGTGAAAAATAAATGATTAAAAACATATGCAATATGTTTTCTTCTGTTAACCTCCTTTCTGCCTTCTGGAAGTCTCTCCCCTTCCTCCTGATGCTTTCTTTAAGCAGGAGGGAGCACTGCAAAACTGCAGATATTTATCATTCCTAGACATTTTGCAAGCCTCACTTACCTGCTATTAAGTAATGATTTTCAATGTGTTTTAGCCAAGTTTTTCTGAGGTACAAATGATCCATCCAAAGATGTCAAACGAAGAGGCTGAACTTAGGCCATTTCAATCAGTACTTCAGCTACCAAGCTATTCTTTTCTGGATAGTGCAGTTCCAGTTTTTTAAAGTTGATGTCTATGACACCAGCAAATATCAGGATGGCATTAACATTCAGAAGGTGTTGAAAAAATAAATATATATTAGAAAGTCGTTCACTAATGAGTCATCAGCAATCTTCTGAAATGGACCTTCACAATTTGCCATTCCATGCAGACATTGATTCTTCATTTTGGAACGTAAACCAGGTAACTTTAAATCTGTTGTGTAACCTCAGAATTGCTATGCAGAAGGTAGAGATATGAATATATATGTATTGAAGAGTGTTAATATCTAATATTTCAATGGACAAGCATGCTGTGCCTATATTACTGCTGTTCAAATGCTATTGGTAAGTAGGGCTAGTTGAATAAGTGATTGCGGGTATAATACTGTTAAGGACAGATGGAGTGGAAAGATTTCATCATTGGGAAGATGAGACAAGAATGCTGCCACTTAAGAGTGCCAGGTGCTCCTATGGGCACTGGTTTAAATGTTGGAGATGTGCAGAGAGAGGAAGGAAAATGGAACATCCGCCTTCACAGAAATGAATGCAAATAGAGCATCATTTGGAGAGGGGAGGAAACAATCACAATGACAAAAAATTCAAATAAAGGCACCCAGTGTGTAAAAACAGCTCTAGCGCAAGCCCTTAATATCTTCAGGTTGTTTCTCTGATGTGTTGCTAGATCAATCACATCGCACAGACGGTCACTTCAGATGTGATGCAGCACGCCAGGGTGTGATGGAGCATTGCAGACACAACAAGCCACAGCAGAGAGAGTGTAATTGCAACACATCAACAGAAAAGTGTTCTCCAAAGCGATTCTGAAGTTTGGGTGCTTCTCATTGCTTCCTTTGAGCTTGTATGCCGTGAGGGGAGGGAAAACGAAATATTTAGCTCTCTCTGGCTAACGTATAACTCGGTCTTTGCTACCACAGGAAGTAACTTCTGAAGGGTGTACATGCTGACCTGTGGGATCTGGATAGCACTACGGATGGGAATGCAAAATCGGAGAGGATTTTGGACACTGAAGCTCCAGGATCGGTCAGGACCTCATCCAGGTTTTTCTTTCCTGGTTCGGGGAAATTAGCTTTGGAGTGCTTTTATAGGCACCAAAGGAGATAATTTATAATTTACAACGTGTATATATATGCATAATTGTTAACAGGGAAGAATTTACAGATATTTTATAGCTCTTGAGCAGCATAAAAGGGTGTATTCAGGATCCTCACTGGTGGTTGGTTAGCTTCATCTTTGTTATTCTCCAGCTATCCGATAAAGAGCCTACATTTGCTTGATCAGCTGGTATGGCAACAAAACCTGGCATTTCAGTTTATGCTCATTTTCTGTAGCAGGTGCTGCTATGCAATACCCATACAACTGGAACTGTCAGTGGTCAGTTGCTGTCATCCAGGAGTAAAAATGTCCAGGAGCCGAAAGACCAAGCCAAATAATCTTCTTATTTTCATCATTTGCACTGCTAAAACAAGCCGTATGATACAATGAATTAGTTGGAGTTATTGAAAGAAAAAAACACCAAAAATGTAAAATAGGAGGAGAACTGACCCTTTTTAGTGTGCCCACTATACCACAAATTAAGATTCTTGTTCTGGATATTACTGATGATATTAAGACTTTTGGCACAGGCAAAGCACCACATGATAAAAGTTTATATTCCCCATGAAGCTGATAATTGCCTTTATTAATGCATGCCTGATAACAAATATTTCAGCCAAGCTGCAGGGGAATATGGGGACTAAGGACCACCCCAAGTTAGGACTAATGATTGAATTTGTCAGTAGAGGTAAGCAGGGTGGGAGGAAGCACTGTAAGAGCAGAAGCAAGTCCAGTTGGCTATCCAAGAGAGACAGGCATGTGTGACATATGGCAATGCCTGAGAGATTTGAAGTTCCCCGAATAGATAGAATCATAGAATCATAAAATGGTTTGGGTTGGAAGGGATCTTAAAGATGATGTTCCAACCCCCCTGCCATGGGCGGGAACACCTCCCACTAGACCAGGCTGCTCAAAGCCCCATCCAGCCTGGCCTTGAACACTTCCAGGGACGGGGCATCCACAACTTCCGTGGGCAACCTGTTCCAGTGCCTCACCACCCTCACAGTAAAGAATTTCTTCCTAATAGATGTCACCCTCAGCAGGAATTTACAGCCCCTAGGCAGCCTAAAGTCAGTATAATCTGCTAAGGAAAAAGACTGTCATTTTACCTGTCACTATGCAGTGTGTTGAGCGTTTCTGGAAAACAGTAACGTGCAGGTCACTAATCTGATTCTGCTGGGAACACATCACCGGTATGGCAGCAGCCAGTGCGGGAATGTGATTTTCAAACATAGCCTTGTGCTTTTACTAGCTGTGAATGAACGTGCTGGTGCAAGAGGAAAGAAAAAAAAGCCATAGCTCTAAAGCACATACACAAAAGCACACGATCTTTTGTCATGGTGATAGCAGCAGGCTCCACAACGGTGGCAGTAGGTCACCATTCCTCCAGCCGAGCTCTTCACATTACCAGTGTCCCTATTAGTGTTGCATATTCCCCTGGGAGGAATGCTGGCACGGGGCTAGCAGGGCAATGGTGCTGCTGATGCTGCTGGTGCCACCCTTCATGTCTTTGCATCGGCAGCTGCAGCAGCACCCCAGGGAAGTATCTGTGGCGAGCTAATCTCGCCCTTTGGTGCTCACCACTTTTTAGCAAATAAAAGTTTCTCTCACGCAATAATTCCACTTGTAGCTGGTTGCCAGGTGCCTCACGATGACTAACTCTTGTAAGAGCAGTTCTGCTAGCTGGATACAGCTGATGCGGGGCTGAAATCTCAAAATTTCTTCATGGTTCACTGCTGTTTTCAACGTACTGCGACACTCCAGCGTTGACCTAGTTCTCGTGGCAGCTGCTGCTGCTGATTCTCCCAGACTCTTCTTGCTGAGCGTGTTAAGAAACACAGGGGCTACATATGGCAGTTCTTTGCCTTTCCTGGACCTCTTTTTGTAGATGGTATCAACAAGATTAAGCAACATCCGCACCAGTTGCTTGGTGTTTATGATTTTTGAAGCAAATGAAGGAAAGGGGTGACTATGAATAGTCACAGACATCAAACTTGGATGCCAGTAAAGGGTGAAGGTGAGCCATGAAATTCCAATTAAAGTGTCTCTCCTAAAATGACAGGGTTGGATCAAAACAGAGATGAGTCCATTTTACAAAGCTGCCGCTGGTAGGTGTCTGAAGCAAGAAACTCACATCTCATATGAATGCCACAGGAGTTAGGTATGGTATTTATAAGCAGTTAACACAGTCTTCAGCCATTTCCAGCTCACTTCCTTGAACTCTGTTCATAATTTCAAACCTTTGAGTCCTCCAGCAGAAACAAACTGACAACAACAGAAGCAGAAGCCAGGTTTTCTTTCCCAGTTTCGTGAATGACAGCAACCCAAATGCAGCTGCTGCTGAGATTGGGATTAAAATAATCTCCTTGGTCTATTCTAAACCCCAGGCCTCTGGAGACTTTATTCATCTTCATGTTATTTTACTGAAATTCTAGCACAGTAATAACACGCACAGAATGGAGTTGGAGTGGAGTAAACCTAAAACAAAAACTGACAGAAGGGAGGTGTCTTTTTCTGGTGAGTCAAACAAGAAATATCTAAAGGCCTGATTCTTTTCAACGTGCAAAACAAAAAATTACTAGTAATGGTGGGAACAAAGTCTTCTGAAAATCTCTCCTCTTTTTCAGTGCTTCTGAAATTCTAGTGCTTTCTATGAACTTCTAAAATTAAGTTTGAAAATGCTGATTTAGGTGTCTGAAGTCAGGCACCAAGCAATTGGACTAACCTCCTGAAGACCTTCATCTGACGCAGAAGAGTGAACTACCACCATCTACTCCTACAAACCAGTTTTAACCAAAAAAAAAATTGCTCAGCTGACTCTGGTAGCTCACATGTAGATAGCTGCTTCTGCAGGATTGACAACGATGCAAACTCCTTGCTGCCTAAATGAAACATTTTAAACCAATTCTCTTGTCTTTTTCTTCTCCTACGCTCCTGGTTTGTGCAAGTTTGCAAGCTCTTACCTTAGGTTAGGGGGACCATTTGCTTCTAACATTCACCTCTGTCTACCTGGACTTCTCCACACCATCTTAATTCTGCATTCCCTCCCTCTGTGGTACACTCACTACATTTCAACAGAAATAGCACCCTTTATGAAAAAGCACAGAGTGCAGCGCTCCTCCTTTTGTCCCTCCCTTTCCTCTCCTCTCTATATCAGCACAATCCTCCTCCTTGCCTGGGCTTTCTTGGGCAGTTTCTTTCCTCTCATAGGCCTTAGATACCAAGTCTATGTATAGTTACTGCAAAAAGGAGCCCAAAACTCAGTAAAAGTCAACATGAGGTGCTACTAGCCCTAGGAAAATATTTTTTTAAAAGTACAAGATATGTAAAAGGATAGAGAGCTCTAAAAGGTAAGTTAAAATTGAATAGCAAATCCACAAAAGGAACAGGGAGGAAAACTGATTTGTAGAGACTTCAATCTCTACGCTGAAATGAACAGAAAAAACAGAATCAGAGCATATCCAAGCTCAAAACGCATCCAAAAGTAATAATAATGACCAACAAGAATGAAATAAAAAACTAGTCATAAAATTCATCAATGAAATGCATAAGTCAGAGTGAATCGATTTTCACAAAGCATTTATTTTTATAAAAATTAAGCCATTAGACTGGGGCTTTCCCCATGTTCAGTCTTTCCTGTTCCTGCTTGCCATTTATTTCTGATAAATTCGGAGGCACACGTCTGGTAACAGATACTGTTACCCTGTCACATTGCTGAAGTTGCTTTCGCTATTCCAATTCTACGGTGAATATAAAAAGGACAATAAGATTCAATATTCATAATTGCTGCATTTAATATTCATACTACCGGCTTTTAAAATACACAGAGGAGATAAGAAATTTGGCCTCATTCATCTCTTATCCCAGGGACCCAGATTTACTCACTTTGAAGACAGTCACAGAGACAAATAAGGAACGGCTATTTGCACAAAGTTTTAAATAAATAAATAGATTTGGTTTATTTATATGCCAAGGGCTTGGGTGTTATACTGCTATGTATTCCTATTATCCCACGGAAATACAGATTTGCTGGTTGCCTTCCCCAGCAAAAAAAAAAAAGCCAGTTTTCACTCCCAGCCAGTTTCATTTGCTCTGGTGTACCGAGTGAGGTGCTGGACTGGGGGACTCGTCCTCCCAGCCTCACTGACCAAAGCAACTCTCGCAGACTGCAGTTCAGAAGAAGGATGGTCAGTGACCCAGCAGAGACATTGCCCAGCAGCAGATTAGTCATGTGCTTCGGAAATCAATATTGTAATACTTGTTCTCAGATGGAAATCACCCTCGCTGTGAAATTTAAGTTTTTCTCTGTGTCCTCTGCGTACCACATTCCGGGTATGAGCACGAGAGACATGTTTTTCAGCCAATCTAAGCTGGTCTAAAACCACATTGCTGCCAAAAATCTCACACTTCTCCTGGCCATGACTGTATATTCCCATATGATGGCATAGTCTCATGAGTTTGACCAGCTAATTATTAATCTAACTGAACACAAATCCCTCTTTTTTGTTTCTTTTATATAAAGTTTGCTTCCAGTCATTGCACAGCTATGTCAAGTTCTTTAATGCATAGAAGAGTAAGTGGGGGAACACAGGACAGAAGTGTGGGTGGGGACACCACCATCTCCTCCTCCCCTTTTGGTGGTACCATGCCCTCAGACTGGCTGGAAGGGATAGTGGAACTAGGCTGCTAACTCCAATTCTGTTTTGTTTAGTAAAAAGGTTACTATCTATCTGATGCTTTTCAACTGCAGCTAGCCTTTAAACTATGCAAAATGAGACTCAGAGTCTGGTGTTTAGTTCAAACACTTTTACAGATTTGGCCTTCCTCCCAGCACTTTGCAGCATCAAATTTCACTCCTTTTCTTCTTGCCATGCAAAACTGCCTTTTCATTTCTTTCACCCCTCAAATTCCTTCCCCTCTGGATTTCAGCAGTGAAATCACCTTAGGTTTACCCTAAAATAATTTAGGAGTATTTAACAGACAGTGAATTGAAATTCAGGCCTCATGTGGTTCTGATTTTGCAGTGCAAATTACCCTGGAAAACGTGTCTGAAGACTGCAGAAACTGGAAACTGAAGGCAGTTGTTAGAAGAATCTGTGCTCAGGAATATCACAATAATATGTGGAGAAAATGTACAACCAAGCTGGAAATAAAGAACGAATCGGTCCCATGGGTCAATCATTCAGCTGCAGCGCCTGCGCCACATGTCAGGACAAATGTCTTTCTTAAGAACATAATTTGACAGATCTTTGGAGGGCAAGCCGTGTTACTGCTGCTGTAATGTCAGTGCATTCTCCCCCAGACTGTTCCTCACAAGTGTGTTGCTCATTCCCACCCACTCCAGCTGAGAAGCAGATAGCCTTCCAGAGAGGGTCACCACATACTTGCTGTGAACCAGAGGACCTACAGTTAAAAGCTCTGTGTGTGTCTGCCCTCAGGGCCATTGGACCCCTCTGGATGCTGTCTTCAAAGACATCGAAAAGAATTGGGAAAGGGACTTCTGGATGCTGTCTTAAAGGACATCAATAAGAATTGGGAAAAGGGTGTCCCTGATGCATCTGTTGTGGACATGGCAGGTGGCTGCTTCTAGATGAACACTTAACCAGATATGAATAGTGTCATTGGGGAAAGGATTTGAGGGCAAGCAGAGAAGGGTTCAGCGCAGATGGCTGTTTGAGGCAAGCCGTGTGAGCTGTGAGTGTTGCAGCAGGACTCCTGACCCACTCCACCAGAATGTCTTCGGATTGCTGGTGAAGCGTATGATTGCCGTTAAGGACTGAGCTGGCCCCATCCACATCATTTTGCCTATCTCTGGCAATGGATGTGAACAAAATTGGCAGCTGCTATTATTCTCTTGTATTGCTTCAGCTCTCATTAATGAGGCAGCCTGGGAGCAGCCCTTTCTTTCTGCTTCCCCACCCGCTAACCCCTGGGCCGGGGTAACAGCCTTTGCCTTTCTTTTGGCCACACGCTGTAGTTCCGTATAATTTTCTTTTAAGCTGTTTAGAGGCTAGGACTATTTAATTTGCTCTCCAACTTTTTTATTTTGATTCCTGCTATGGGGTTTTTCTTCATGTGTTGAACTCCTAAGAGAACAATATTCAAACTGTGAAATGTGAAAGCATGAGGAGAGCTGCAAAGGCACAATATGTTATTCTCCTGCGTGTCATCTGAATAAGTTGCTAGCAGCGAAGTCCAGGAGTCAGTTTCAAATTTGCCATTCTCCCTTTTTGCGGAAACCACCTTTTTCGAGCCAAGGCCAGTCATTGGTTTGGTGGCTTTAAAGGGTACTTTTGCAGCTAACAACTCGGGAGAAACTCCGGTCGTCTTTGGCTGCAGTTCAAATGACCAGATATCCCGTTATCACTCAGTTAGATACAGGCAGCTTTGGGGCCAAGTCCGAAAATCCATTTGATTCATACAAACACATTGTAAGTATGCAGTTATCACAGAGCTACAATATATTTCAGTTATGTATTTTACACGCTGATTTCTCCAGCATGGTCTGCTATTGCCAGAAATAGGAACTAGTGGGAGAGTAGATATGGGACTACTGATGGGTGGGAAAAACAGCAGTATGTTTATTTTATGTCAGTTTCGGTAAGTGTATCCCTCATAGTATTTTTTTATTTGCAGAGTTTAAGAATTTCAGAAATTACATTCTTAACAGGGGGGAGGTGGGTGGGGGAAGACATCCGTGACACAGCAACATCCATAAGCATTGGTAGGGTTAGCATATAGGAAGAGTGGGTAATTGTACATTTACCAGCCAAGAATTACAGCATCATTTGGAGAGATATTTGTGAAAAGTTTGGAAATCGGCCATTCCTGCGATTACATGCCAGACCAAGAAACAAAGATGGTAAATAGCATCAAGGCTGATTACCCTGGAATTTACGTCTATTCGAAGGCACTTGGTACAGAGTCAGGAGACTCCTGCCTTCTGTGCAGACATTTTAATAGTTCTGAGGACATCTAGCTATAATCTGTGCAAGCGCACACACAGATAAAAGAAGCGAGCAATGCAAGATCAGGTTCATCATTTCCTCTTTCAAGCCTAATGCTAGTTCTTGAATTAAAACAGCTTTCTATTAGTTGCATCTTTGTTTGCTTAAGCATAATTGTAGGAGAAGGAGGCATGGATGTAGCAAGTTACATTAGGGGTTAAGTTAAGGAATAAGCAAATATTAGGTCACCATTTTACTGTTCCAGTGACAAAAAAAAATCATAGATTCATACTTTGAGTAACTTGTCTATAATAAGGCTGATTGATGTGTTCTATAAAAATTAATGGGATTTCTCAGTCATTTTTTACATTAATAATGAAGCAATTTATACATGCTTGGGCTTGGAAAGACTGTTTAATTACTTCTGTTATAGTGACATATTAGTCATCACAAAGTGTTGTTATTTGAAATCAAGTTCTAAAGCTTTTGTTCCCTTTCTGTCACTGTAAAAGAGCAAGCTGGCTGTACTAGGCATTTGTAATCCCAGTGGGGCATGTTTACTGCTTGTATAACCATCGTGTTCTTGCTTTCAGTTCTTTGCTTTCATTTTTTAATTCAGAAATTACAGACTTTATCTGGTACAGATTTACAGTCACAGACTTCTGCAGACATTCCTTTGAGAATAAGTATTTCTCCATTGTCTTATTACTTTCTTTCAAATTAACTCGTTAAGCACCAAAGGATTATTGACACCAGATAAAAATGCATAGTAAAGCATGGCTGAACACTTAACCATCTTACATCTTAAACACAAAATGTAAGCAAGAAGTTTTGTCCTTAGTTCAAGTAAGTCAGAGAATAAACACATCTGCCAAGGTGGCAAGCTGGATCTGCCCCCTGCCACCAGGCACCATTTAGGGAGGGATGGGATCATACACCTGGGAGAAATGGAGAAAAAGAGAGGAGGAGGAGGAGGAGGAAGAGAAGGAGAAGGAGAAGGAGAAGGAGAAGGAGAAGGAGAAGGAGAAGGAGAAGGAGAAGGAGAAGGAGGAGAACAAAAAGGAGGAGGAGAAAGAGGAGAAGGAGAGGGCAGAACTACCTCTATCAAAATGAGGAAGATGGAAGCTTGGACCAGCCCATCTCATGGTTGCGATGTGGTTGCACAGTGCAGGACTTCAGGCTGTGAGTCTTCTGGTTAATATTTCCTACCTTCAAAAGGACTGTCCTGCATCCCTGAGGATCAGTTCTGAGTAAAGAAAGGTTTTCATTTGGTGATGTATTTGGTACAACTGAAATATAAAATGAAAGCAAAATAAACAAAAATAAACAATATATCAAAAGGTCCAGTACCCTGAGGATCTTTCCCTAGAAATACATAATGATTACTAAGGTCAGGTTCCCACTTGCAGTGTGACGATACAAATAGAAATGTTGTGATTTCTGATAATGCTTTAGTTACAAAAATGTGTTTGTAGTTGTTGTTACCTATCCAGGATGTTTTAAGAGTCTGTAAGCCTGATCTTTCTAGGATTGTTTTAAAATCTAGATGACAGAATATCCATATTGTTGTTTCTTTGTGAATAAATATATATATATATATAAAAAAAAGGGAACAGAGAAAACATATGTTCTGTGATACTGAAAACTGCTCTAAGTCATTGCTTTGCCATGGAACTTTTTACTTTTTGAACACACTAAATATTGATTTTAACAATTATCCCTTACCTCCCCAGTCTCTACTGAGTGACTAAGGGAAGTCCAAAGGACAAGTGGCAAGAAGAAAAAAAGGAAATTATAATTTTCTATTAGTTGCTGAGATATATTCAACTTTATTAATACAAGTTAGTTATCTTCGAAGAGGATGCATGCCATTTATCTTCAGCCTCTCTCATTCAGAAAGTGTAAATAGTTTTCCATTTTATAAGCAGTCAGAAAAAATTTCCATACCTCTTTATGAAACAGCATGACATTAGATACATCTTCAAAATAGAGAAATATTTGCCAGTTACATCATAGCAATCTTATTTATTTATCCCATAGAAATGTTGACATCCTGATACATTAAAGTTTTACTTCACTAATCGGTATAATTAAAATATCACAGCGAGGGGACTTAATTTGAAATGTCTATATGTGAGCTAAATTGTGTATTCTCAGACTGAAATTCTGTACTGTTCTAGTCTGCAATTAATTCTATATTGAAAGTACCTTGCAAGTGATTTATCTAAGAGAGAGTAGGGTAATGTTCTTGCTTTGAAGCAGGTAATTTTTCTACTTTAAAGCAGAAGGACATGATAAGGATGCAAATAGTTTATAACAGATAAAATATTAATTTTAACAGGCAAAAATCATTACAATATTACTAAGCAGAGATGTCATGAAAGTAATGGACAAAATATCTTTAGAACTGTAAAAGCACATAGAGACTGTCCTTCTATTATATTCCCTTTGCCAGCAAAGTCACCTTGTGAAGTTTCTGCTCCTCAGTCCTTTCAGCCCCATCCTTCCTGACTCCTGCAGAAGCCTTTTCCCTATGAGACATGCTGGTACAACCTTTTGTGGAACACTTTGCTATTGCCATGGTCTCCATTAAAGTAATCAATCCTCAGAAGGAAAAGTATTATTTTCACCTGGTCTTTTCAACGATCTTCACTACCAAAACCAGTAGAATTGGTGCAAATGAGGGACAGCAAAAGAATGCAGGAGCAGGTACAATGGGAAAATTAGGAATCTCTAAAAATGTCTTTTCTGCAAAAGAAAGCCTGCCATGTAGCTCTAACTAACAGGTGATATAAACTTATCAGTGACGGACAGTGGCGGCCTTTCACACAGTCTCTTTTCTCAGTCTCTCTGTTGGCTCCAAAGAAGCCAACATAGTTGAAATGGTGTGAAAACGTAACAATTTAAAAGTTCAAGTGAGATAACCTTCTAAATGGGATCATAATAAAACTCCTTTAGCTTAATTATCTCAGGCCATATGCTCGGCTGTAGCCCTGTACAAGGGAAAAAAACAGGCACCCTGAGGAATGTCATGTAAGCAGGTTGTCACCCTGCGCGCCTGTGATTCAACGTGACAGGTCTCTGCCCCCTGCCAACGCCTGCTATCAGAGCTATGGAGCTGCAAACGGGGGCACAAATAGAAATTTCTAGGCACTGAAGACACCTCTTGAAACCTTGCTAGTATCCTCTAATAGACTGTATCAGAGGCCACATTTTCACTTGCACTCCAGACCAAGCCCTTGCTCTTGACTTTGCTTTCAGGTAGAGAGCTGGGTTAGTTCTGCATGCATGTATTGCATGCATTTATTCCCACGAGTAAATAAAATAGAATTATGAGGTTGTGTGTTTTGTATTATGGATACGGTTTTGAGGAACCTTCTGGGAAGAGACCGTTTCACAGGACCTGCTGTGGGTTTTGGTCACAGTGGTTCTGTCCTCCCCAGAACTCCTCTTCTCTGCCATGTTTTCACCTTGCCCGCTTCATGCTGGCTCCAGCACCCATCAGCCTGCAGCGAGCCGTTTCAGCTGTATCAGATTACTAACCAAGCAGAAAACACTTCATTATTCTTTGTAGCGAGACTTACAGTGCTTAGAGATGGAAAAAGAATTGAAATGAGCTTCAGAGCTTCAAGCACAATACCCACAGTTTCATCTCAACCATATCAGAAATCTAATTTTAAACCATCCTTTATAGATCTGCAGAGAGCAACCCACTGCTCTATCTGATTTTAGCTGTTGATAGACTGCATTCCACAGCACTTGCAGAAACAGAGAGCTGTTGTGAATACATGTCCCTGTCATAACCAAACCGCCTCTAATTCAACACTAATTTTTCCAGCTTAACTGCAAACTTCATCACTGATACTCGACTTTCTTTTAGAACACGGATAAAATCATTAGGTGTCAGAGGCCAAAGAACTGATGTCTGCAGGGTATCACACGAAACACAATCGCTCAGTAATGATTCCTTATTTATAATTACTATTGGGACTTGTCATTTAATCTGTCCTAAATTCATTAGTGCCATGTTGATACTGTACCACGCTGGATAATTGATCAAGACGTCATGTAACACTAAGTCTAATGCCTTACAGGAACAAGTCTGCTACATCAGAAATACTATCTTTATCAAGGAAACTTGCAATCTCATCAAGAAGTGACTCCATAAGCAGCAGAGAAAAAAAAGTCTTTAAAACTGTGAAAGCATATAAAGGCTGCTCTTTTATCGTGTTTCCTTTGCCAGTAAAGTCAGCTTGTGAACTTTCTGCTCATCAGTCCTTTCTGCCCCATCTTTCCCATCTCCTGCAGCAGCCAGCTTTGTCCACTTTGTCCAGGATCAATTCCACAGCTGATGGACTAATCACCTTTTACCTAATCTTACTCAATTTTGTTGACCAGTGGTACAATGGTAGCCTTCTGCCAGATCAGGGAACTTCTTGGCTGTCTGCTGGATGAAGCCCTCTGGAACTGCTGGTTTAGAAACCTCTGTCTTTATTGATTACCCTGTTCTGAGTGACAGTTTAGTTAGCGTATATTTATTCATCATTTTTCTTCAACAGGAATACATCATCTGTTTGTTTGCTTTTTCCCAAATGCAGAACATAAACTCCACTGAAAAATCTGAGCCTCTCACAGATTCTCAAGATCTCCACAATACCTACCTAATGATGGGCCAATGCTACTAGCCACTGTGTGGTTTTTTTTTTTAATCATTGACAGTTTCTTTGTATTGTCCTTAACGCTTCTGATTTGCAATTTTTTTTCCCTTCTTTTATCAGTTTTCTATCATTCTTTGCATATGAATCACAGCTTTTGGTATCCATGTACAAATTTTTCCATTTGAATAGTGTTGGCTGTCTTGTGGATAAGATTATGATAGCTGCTATTTAACATCAGCCTCACTTGAAGTTGAAAGTAGGCCAGCCAAAGCGTTTTTAATTAGCTTGGTGAGGTGAGAAGATTAAAGGCTAGATTGTGGGTTTAGAGCATCTCATTTTTCTTGAAGAAGTATTATTTTCTTTTTTAGCGTCGGCCCTTCTGAAAAGGTCTATGTGATCAGGACAAGTGTTTATTTGTGTGTGTGTGCATCTAGCTTTCCTTCCTCTATATCCCCACTAATATTTGAACCTATAGTTCAGTTTCTTCTCAGTTTGCCAGGGGTAAGATATCCGCAAGTTGCCAGTACATTAATGAAAAGTCAACAGCCAAGAAAAGCTAACTGTGGGGGTGACTGCCATCATAATCTCCTGCCCCAGAAGATCTATATGGCATTTCACCACTTGCCACAGCTGTGAGCAGCGCTGCAGACAGTGTTTGTGCATCCTCAGACAGAGATCCGTGGGAAACTAGGCTTCCTTATTTCCCGTAGTCATGCATGAAAACTACAGAGTTTGTTCAAAAATTACTTCTCCTACTTGATTTGGTCGTAATTGCTTTCATCGTTGTGAATTGGCCATGAAAAGCACTGAGAATTTGTATGACCCCCTGCCATGTTTATTACCAAGTTGCTTATTTAAACCCTAGCAGCTCGGTTATTAAGCTAAACCAACATACGCATGTAATAAACACTTCTGTAAAATAAGCCACATGAATCACCCTCAAGAAGGGCCTTTCTCTGCTGAATACTAAAGAAGGTTAGACAGCTAGCTGAGATCAGACACCTAATTTTTAGACAGCTAAAATTAGGAAGATGAACCTGGACAAAAGGCCTGGACTGGGTCACTGCAACTGGGTCCATTGTATGTATCTGCTAATTTTAGCTTAATGAGAAAACCGTCAGAGTCCTAAGACGAACTGATGTGTTATCTGCCATCCTTTTCCCCTCTACCAGCATTAGGCTTACTAGCTTAATAATTGTTAAACTTAAGCTTGAATTTAATAGTATGATTTATGAAGTCTGTAAATCCTGGAATCCCCTCCAGGATTTATGAAGTCTTACAGACCAGTCCCATACCTTTAACATTTATTGGTATGCTGAGAACTTCCACACAAGAATAGAGAAAAAGATCGTAGTGTGCTTGGTAGTGCTCTACCGTAAACTATAATATACAATACACCTTTCTTTGACTGTGTAATCCAGACAGGAGTTAAGACTGGAAACAAACACTACAGACACCAGAGAACAAAAACCAGCTGAAACTGGTATGGTTCCTGCCTCTCTACAGTACCTTCCATAGTGAAAAAAAGTATTCCTATATATAAAGCAAGGGCACAATTTGATCCAATCTGTTCTTGATCAGAGAACATAGGCTGTGAGATTTTACCTATCCTTGACGATAGACAAGCACTATATATGCAGTATATAGTTTAGTAGCAGCACCCTTGTGTGTGTGTATATATGTATATATATATATGTATGTAGGGGAGCACTCATTCAGAACTAGGCATGTAGTAATAACGAATCATCTGGATTATGTCCAGAAAACCCATATTTCTTTCTGTAAACCCAGGAGGCCAAATATTGTAGTTCCCAATTACAAAAAAAATGGGCAGGCTGTGGGATTTCTGCCTTCTAGAAGCACTTAGGGGTCTCCTGTTGAAAAATATAATGGTGTAGAGCACTAAAAGGATTTATGGATACATTTTAGTTGATTAGCTTGTACAGTACCAAGAATTCCTTGGATGCCTAAGTATGTATTATTTTTACTGTTATATATCTTGCTGTGATTTGTTCATCTACACTACCTAGATATTATTATTGTTTGAAATAGCACATTTCTCAGCAAACAGTGTATTTTCTAATTACTTGCTTATGCAAGTAATTAATTCTGGAAAGTTTCAACTCTTACAAATTCAAGTCGTAAGTAAAATGTCTGATTAATATTTTTCCTACGCGGGTTAATATTTTTTACATGAAAGAGGAAAGCAAAGTTTCAGAAAAAATAGCTTGAAGCAACTTAATTCCTACTCAATATATGGCTTGATAAGAATCTGTCAACGTGAGCAAGGTAAGATTCTGTGAAAGGCTTCCTAAAGTGGAAAAATGAGTTAATGACCTCAAAATCTGAAAAATATTACTCTACTTAATGATTGTTCATCAAATTCTACCACACAGAACTTGCAAAATTGCCCTACTGAGTCATTACACCTAGTCCAGTTTCCCAGAATAAAACAATTAGAGTTTATCAAAAAGTCTAACAAAAAATAGAAAAAAATGTACAGCCTTCAAAACACAGCCAAGTCAATCGTTCAAACCATTTTTTTTCAAGCCTCCTTAATTAGTGATTGGCTTATTCCATGAGGTCTGAAAGTTCCTTGTCCATTTAATGTGGTACTGACTAATGTAATTGGATCCACTTATTAGCCATTGCAGAAACCAATACTTCATTTACAGTGAAAGCACTTGACATTACCCCAACAGTACCTTAATGTGTGTGCCAATATTATTCACATCTGCTTTTCAATCCCTTTTACACTGCTGTAGCGGTGTAAAAAGATCTAATGTATATGAAAATGCGATGCTACCTAGCCTCAGCTATCTTGTAGGAAAGAGTACTGAAGGTAAGCAGAGTTATTTTAAATTTTCTTGGGTTTATTCCTTTTAAATGTCTGAATTAAAATAAACTCACTCTTAACCCACATGCTTCTTTACTCTGAATTTCAAATACATCCAATAGACTCACAGGACTGCTTACAAAAAAACCCCAAAACAAAACACCACACCCACACACATAAAAATCAACAAAACCCCAATGTTGATTCTTCCAGAGGATCGTGTTTATCACATCTCTGTTAATCTTACTTTTCACTATGGATTCTTCTACTTTTCCCAGTACAGACAACAGTCTTGTGGGATTGTAATTCCTTAGATGAGCACCAGAAGCTGTTTTGGCCATGAAACAGGGTACAGAGAGCACCCTTCAGGCTGCAGGTACTAAGGCATCTCTGAGCAAGAGATAAGCCTCCTGCATTAGCAATTCAGGCTCTTCATCCTTGAGTTGTCTTCATATTCCCAGGTAAGATGAGTTTGGCCCAGGCAATTCGTTAAATTGCTCCATAACCTCCTCTTAAGTCACTTGAAGTTGAGACCAATCCTCTAAAGAGTGCCCTGCAAAAAAGGGCTCTGATGTGGGAACGTGTTCATCTCTGTGGTGACCTAATGCCATTTCCATCTCAGATCTTTGTTCTCTCAAAACTAAGCCTATGATATTTAGAAATTTGCCTTTCCTACGTCTCTAGTAATTTTATGGTATCTTTCTGGAAACAGGCAATGAGAATTAAGGACTTGATATACATGCCAGTCTAACATTTTTGGTGCTTCTTTTACTCTTTTCTTAAAGAAACAGTTCTGTTTGCTTCATTCTTTTTTTTTTTTTAATTGAGCTGTCAGAAGTAAATGCCATATTTGTTTTTGCTCATGGATATAGCCTGTTGAAAACTCATAAATGTTTGAGTAGTTTATCTTTTTTCTTTCCAGTGGGATTTTAATCTTTCATGTGGTCAAATAAACTTAATTCTCTATTGTGCTTTCAAACATTGCTTTCTCGCTTGCTTGCTTCCTTGTTTTCTTTCTGTCTGTCTGTCTCTTTTTTTTTTCAGGTTATTTGAAATGGATGGACATTGTTCAAACCATGTTGCTGTGATTTAAAACTGAAGGCACCTTGTTAAAGAGTGATGGAAAACTGTTCAACAAACAACCAAGGAAAATAAACAGTTCCCTTTTTTTATGATTCTTTCTTATTTAGTGGCATGTAATGTGTATATATTGACTCCAAGGTTCTAATCTTTTAAATAGGTTTTAAATTCATTATATTATATTTTAACATCCATCAATGAATGTAATGGTTATTTAAGTCAATAGGAGTTATGCCTGCTTCAGTAAGGTAGGAGAACAATTCAGTTCTCTCCTTTGATGATATGACCAACCGCAAAATGTCTGAAGTGAAGCCCAGGCAGGCAACACCAGGACCAGAAGTGGTTGTACTGCGTCACCTTTCTCTGGTGAAATATTACAGGGAAATTTTACATGAGGGAATCAAAGGGCTGTTGATTCCTGCAAGATTTCTCACAGACGGCACAGTTACACTGATGAATGTGGGAGTGCTTCTGACTTTACAGACTCAGGCAGAGCTCCCTGTTATGTTCTTATCAGCGTATTTAGCGGGGTGGGGGGGAAGACCTGGGATGTATGACCCAGTCCAATCAATATCTTGGAGAAAGATTCAGCCAACCAGCAGACCTCTTGCTATCTGCTTTCCATGGTACGGAAACCTGAGCATTCAGGCTGTATGTGAGTCACAGATCACTCCAGCACATAATCAGTATAGAATAAGGGGAAGAAAAAGCTGAGAAGATTTCAGCAGGTAAATTACAATTGCATAGCTATCATTTAATCTTCTGTCTGTTTCTGAACAAATAGGATTTGCCTTGATGGGCATGGAGACCCCCTTTCCAAGCAAAAATATTTTAAATTTCAGTGTTTCTGAGATTTAAGCTTGATCACTGTTTTGCATGCTCTGAAGATCTTTGATTTTTCCAGCTCTATTTGTTGATCTAATGGAAGACATTATTTCTCCTCACAGCCATGTTTTGATTTCAGAACATTTATGGTACTTCGATGAAAGCAAGTAAACTTTCCTTTTAGAACTACATGGTCAGCATAAAAGATACCATTGCTACTTGTGAATATAAAAACATTTTTCCTGAAAAGTGAGTGAAATCCACCTCTCTGAAATGAATGGCAATTTCACTTGACTGTTACCGTGATTTTGCAGTGTTTACTGCCTATTTTTCACATTTATAGCATCTTGGTTTTAGTATGGAATCTCTTCTTAGGGAAGATCTATTGTTTCATTTCCTTGGCATGCACAGTAATATATCTAGAAATTCACAAGGCCTCAAAGAACTGTCCTGTGTAACTAACCTGGAAAACAACAGCAGCAAATGTAAACTTGTTAGGATTTTTTTCCAAATTACTGTACAGTATATGACTGGGATTCACTTGCCTGTGTGTGTGTCTTGTATTTCTCAAGAGATGTCACCCACCTTTGAATTTAGTCACTTTTTGCAATATTTGTCCTTAGAAGATTTAGCAGAAACTTGATAAGTTTAATTATGTAAATGAAAAGTTTAAAAATATTTATATAACAGAAACAGTGTTTTGACGATTTTTGATTTAACAACAGTAAAAAAAAATTATATCAAAAATACGTCTTTTTTTTTTCCCCTTCTATCGTTAATGGTTATTATCTTGATTAATGGAGAACTTAATTGATTAACTATTATAAAGCAGAAAGGTAGACTTGATTTGAAACAAAAGGAATCAATTGAATAATAGACTTTTTTTCTCTTAGGCAGTTAGAAGGTTATAAATAAACAACCCCCACCCCCCAAATAATTTGGAATTCTCAAATTATGCAAGCTTGAATTTCCCAAAGTTCCTCTTTCATTCTTGATGCCTTTATATACACCCTGTTGATCTGAAGCAAAGAAATAGAGGGAAATCTAAAAATTAGTATATTTTTTCTGACTGTGACCAAATAAAGCAAAAGTAGTTAAGAATATTATTTTTATTTCAAATGCAACCATGAAATGTAACATCAGTGGAATTTTGTACTAGGCAACAAGTTAAGTAAACTGACTCAATAAGCTACTTGAGAAACACCACTTAAAAGCATTGACTACTGGAAGATGAAATCAGGATATCAACAAAATGTCTCATTAAGTGAAAATTAAATTACATATTTAATGTCAAGAGCAGTAAAATTTGTGTTGCTGACTCAAGGCAATTTTTTTGTTTTAATAGAGGTATGCCCCTTATTGCCATAGTACAAATACCTCTTCAGTAGTTTAAAAAATGGAATTTTTTTTTCTTTGTTTTTCTTTTATTCCTTTCCCAGTGTTTCACAGCAGGGCCACTTACTACTTATTAGAGAAAAAAGGAGGTCAGGAAATACCTGGCAAAGCTTTAAAAAGTTTTTGTCCTCCCACTTAATTCATTACACGCATACGTCTCATGCAGTATTGTGGCAGAAGAAGAAAATGCATGGGAGGAAGTTCTCCTACCAGAAAGTCCATTTTGGGATGCAACAAATGTGTTTCTCATAACTTTTCTAATGCAGATGGCAAACCTTCAGGGCTCTGAGTGCTCTGATTCTGGTCACGCACAGGAAACAAGAAGTTTGGATGCATAGACCTATGGTCGCCTCTGCACTGCACTGCTTGTGCTGACGTATACGCGCTGGTCTGCTGATGTACACCAGCCTGGGGTTCATTTTCAGTTATTTCCTTTACCTCTTATACAGAAATTGGAGACAGGATAATTCACCATTTTGGTAAACCAGTGTTTGAGGGGTAGCATAATGCGAATAAAAGAGAGGCGTGAGTGCGGACTGGTGTGCAATATGGGAGTATTCAAGTCCTGACAGCAACCCCGAAACATCAGTAGGTATTTCTGTAACATTGCCATAAAACAGGCTGCACAACAGAAAGTACAGATTCACTTCTTGTAACTGAAACTCCCCACTGGTCTGTTATGGGACAAACATAGCTAGTTATATGAAAGAATTGAGATGTTATACCTTGAATTCACCTCATAGGCTCCATCACTAGTTTTTCTAATGTTCTCCCATGTGTGGAAAAGAGCAGAGGTTGAATAAGTGATTCTGTTCCCAGGTGTTTTATGAGCCTGTTCCAAAACGTTAATGCTTTCTTTTGGTTTTGGGTCAAATTGTGTACACACACACACACGCAGACTTGTAGACATTATGCTGAATCAAGTCTGAAGGTGATTTTTTAGTCTTAGAGTCTTCAGACTATCACTGAACTCGCTATGTAGTAAGTCTTACTGGGTATGCCGTGCTTACTAGAGAGAGCCAGGGAACAAACATGAGGACTAGACCCTGGTTGCACATGCCACTTGCTCCCCGGCCCTGCTTTGTAATGTTCCTACAACCTTTCTCCCCAGAAGAGCCTGGAAGCAGCTTTGTAGATGTCATTTACAGCAGCAATTGCTTACCTAGAGCATGGTGGACGCACCTGCACCCTCCACTACTGTCCTAGCAGCCTGTGAACCTCCAGGCACCCCCAAGTAACCTCAAGCCCCAACATTTGCAGTGCACAGTCTCTGATAAAAGTTTCAGCTAGTGAGATACAAGACAATCCTCCGGTGTTCTGAAATACTTTGATCTGAAGGAAAAAAAAAAGTAAAAGCATAAGAAAGATAATGAGAAACAACATACTGAAGGAGATGATAACATATATTTTCAAGGAGCTTCTAGTATATTCTAATATGCACTTTAGGTTTAAGTTGAGTGTATAAGACTTTTTCTTGCTTTCTAAACAGCAAGTTTAACTGAGGCTGCTCCACTCCTATTAATCATAGCCTGAACATAGAACGTTGTTTCTATGCTAAGACGTTGCTAGCTGTTATAATGGCATATTATCCAAAAACATGGATTTGTTTATTTATTTAAAATAAATGTGAATGATTAAGTGGCAGAATTGGTAAGGAGAGGTGCATCAGTGGTCAAAGTTTCTATATTTCTTTTAAATCAAACAGAAGCAGCGTCACACCGACTGTATTTTAAATTTTAACCAGTAACTACTACAGTATCTACTAAGTGTCAAGTTTCTTTGCTTGCATACACTAATGATCAAGTTCCATTTGAAGGCACCCGGTTCTACTTGTTGCAACGTGCTTTTGGCTGGGCAGGCACTGCGTTGCCAGAGATCTGGTCTTCACTACTGTCCTGGCAGGAGAGAAGTCTCTACCCAAATCGAACCAAACACAAGTTAACACGAGAGGGAGATGGCCGTCCTTGTAAGCTGCACTGAGACAAATCAGTGAAAACAGTGCTGTGATTAACATGGAAAGTTTCATCAAAAAGTATATTTTCTAATCTAAATCTAAGTCTAAAATATGGTCTATATCATCCAGCAATGAGTTTCAGATAAGTGAGAGGAACACAACCACTTCAAAGTACCAGTTTTAGGAACAGAAGAAACCAAAAGGAAATTAAAACCACAAGAGGAGCCCACGCAGTTGGAATGTTTTTAATAATACCAAATATCAAGGAAAAACCGCCTCAAGCAACAGAAAGTAGGCCTCAGTTTGACCTCTCTTTGGAAATAGTGAGGTTGAGGTTGCACAGTACAGGGCTCACAGCAACCTGCCAGGGCACAAAAAATCCTGAGAGGTCCCTGTGGCCCGGGCTTGCCTTGTGCTCTCCTCTGGAAACCAGGGAGTCTCCTGGCAAGTCCAAAGCAGGATTCAGGTCAGGCTCTGATCCTGAGCACAGCTCCACTAAGTCGAGGCTTATTCCTTTATACTTTCTTCAATCAGCAATGTAACTAAGGCAGAGTACGAGTACTGGCTCCATATTACTAATCTTGAATGTCTATATTCCCTCCTAGGATTCTCGGTGTGATTCTAATGTGGTTATGTATTAGTAGAAGATGCATTATTATTTTCCCATTGGCATTCGCAAGTTTGTGAAAGATCTGGCAGTGGTGAAAAACAGCATCATTTTCTCTGCCAAATTTTGTCATTTTAAATTTGCAGTCTTTCATGCTTAACTTTGGTCCCCATAATTATCCACTGTATAGTAACCATTAAGAGCTAAGATCCTCAAAATCGTTTAATGTAAATGCAATGTCTTACCATCGCACCTATTAAATATAACTTTATCTTAAAGTGTGTTTAGCAGAAAAAAATGTCTCCCATCTCTCCCTCTCAGACCTATACCTATCACAAAATGTTATATAGATATTAAAAAGTTCTTGGTTAAAATGCATTTTTCCCCATTTGTTGCCTTATAGTGCATGGGAAGATATTCTTGTGTAGCCTTTACAATCTTCCTTGCAGGATACCAAGATCATCTATCACTTCAAACAACGTATTGTCTCACGACTTGCATAGAACCATAGACAAGGCTGATTGATAGGAATTTCTGTGGGTGAAAATGAATAATGGAATTCAACCTTTCCCTCTGTGTTTCCACTGACTTTTTCTGAGTGTTGTTACAGTGATGCATCTCTCTCAGCATTCTCTGGCATGGTTTCAAAAAGAGCAAGAGCACAGTCTCGCTGACATAAAATGAAAAACTTTTTCACTGGTATTTCCATCATTTTTAGCAATGAAACCTCTTCACAACAGATTTTATCAGAATAATAAACTGTATTCCAATGCCACAGATAGCAAAAAAGGGTTTGATCATAATGAGACACATATAAATACTGAAGTTTACTTCAAATTTTTGCTTCAGTATAAATATCTAGTAATTTGATTGTGCCTCATAAGTAGCACAAGTTTTCCTTTACTGCAAAACCATTTTAGCTTCTTCCCTTAAAGGAACCGAAATGTTTCATCTTTTTCCCCTCAAAAGATAATGTGAGTTGTCCATTTGTTCCGTAAGTTACCTAATGGTAGCAAACCCAGCTTAGTTTTAACATCAAAGAAACTTTTTATGCACTTAAGAGAATGCGTTTGCCCGGCCATATGCTCAGCATTGTACAAGGACCAGAGAAAGACCATGCCTCAGTCAGGAAATGACTATCTGCAAACACAGGTGGGATAGGAGATGCTTAGGGTTAATGGTTAGGAAGAATGTTACTTCAAAAGCACACCCATGTCTGTCTGCTTAATTTTGTGAGGCTGTTAAAACTGCATTGCAGGTGCTATTTTTCAGTCTTGGGTGATCATAAGATTGTATATAACTATCAGAAGCTGTCACAGAAATATGCTTATTTTTGTTCGTCCAGAGTTAATTTCATCTGGGAAGGTTTGTTGGAAGTAGAGACGAAGATGTCACTACTGGTTCTTTCTGGAAACAAAAAGCCTGTTTTCCTTTGAACACGTCTTTCTTCGGGGAGCTGGCGTGCTTCTGCAAAGCTTAGCAGCTTCAATCCACCAACAATGGAGGGTTATTCAACCAAAAGCTCCTGGTCCTCTGTACAAAATGAACCTTCTTATGAAATCCCAAGCCTATTGGACCTTGCTACGGCAAACATTTTGGGGTACCATCCTTCCTTTTGTAGTATGCTCAGTCTTCAAAAAGGGGTAGAAAAATATGCAGTGCAATAGCCAGAAATGAAGCAGGTGTGACAGTAGCATTTTCATCATGTTTCTAATTTAGAGCCCGTCATTCTCTGCCTTTGAGGTCCACTGGCATTTTGATTGATTTTTGTTTGTGCCCAGATCCTAATCCCTTCAAAACCAAGTAGCCTTTCTCTGTATCATACAAAACACCGTAGCATAAAATCTTTTGCCTTTTGTTATCCTTTAGCAGTATCTGTCTGTCATGTTTCTAAATGTAAAGACCAATTTTTTAGGAATAAGGACACCAAACAGATTTCCTGTTATCTGCCTAATGCATGGCTTACTCCCAAAAGAAGAGTTTTTGAAGGGTAAGAACCTGATGGGTATGTTAATTTTAATATTCTTTTCTCTTTCCAATTTTATGAGAAATTCACATAACTAAACTCTGAAACTCTAGAGTCCTTTTTGCTGTGTGTCATAAAACCTATCTATTATAAAGGCACAGAGTGTTCAAAAATTGATGAAACACCTCAGAAATTTGGCATATTTTCAAGATATCAAAAGATACAATACTATAAAGTGTACCAGATTATGAAAATCTGTATTATAAACATTGCCAAGTTGATCATTAATAAAAGCCTTATTGTTGAGGCTGTTAAGGAATGTAGTTGAGAAAAGCTTGTTCACATAAAATGTTATGTAAAAAATGTAAGTTATACACTTTTCTTTTAATTAAAAAAAAAAGCAAAGAGAATGTTTTCTCCTTTGGGTTCTTAGGCCAGATCTGAAACATTGTAAAGTGAATCAGGACTATGGTGACCTTTGGATTGGACCTATAAAGAGGAATTTACTTAAATAATTGTGTAATAATAATCTCTGTGTAGTCACACACTGCTGACTGTAATAAAGAAGATACATTCCTTATTTTCCTTAAGGCTGAGTGACACTGCATGTGTATGTGTATGTTCATGTGTTTAACTGAGAGAATAACCGAGTTTCCAAAGCTCTAATATGGATAAGTCAAAAAGAGAGTATTTAGAATTTATTGATATAAAACACTGATACAAAATTTAAGTTACTTCAGACGACATGGAATTAATGCAAGACAACACAGAGAGACAGCTCTACTATCTTTTCCCTGTAGCAATTTTTAAGAAATGAACCTTGTATAAAACTGTATTTCACCTTGATGAAAAAGGGCCACGGTTTTTAACATTTTATTTTATAAGCCCGAAAGTTCAGTGGAAATTTTTCTGTTGCACCAAGGGAAAAATAAAATATACTACTGCCTAAATAGATATTTCTTATCCTTCACTGCCTGAAACTCCTTCAGAATAATTAAGCTGAGGAGGACTCCTCTGTATTAAATATGCTTTTGCGAAGCTGAGAGATGCCTAAAGATTCTGTTATTCTATTCCAAAGACACAGAACAGTTACCTTTGGCTATGGCAGAGATTTAAAGAAACTCTCTCACTGCTGGTGTAGTGCTTCTCTGAGGCACTCTGGCATCCAGAATTCAGTCTCTAAAGGAACTGAGATTAGTCAGATTTGTGTATCTGCACATAAATCTGGGACCAGCATGAATTATCCAGGACTACGTCTTGCTGTGTTTTTCAAAAAAGTTATTTGCTTCCCTCAATAAAAAAAATGGATTTTTATCTTCATTAGGAAAAAAAAAAAATAAAATTTTGACATTCTCTTAGCAAGGCAGACTAGGATAAATGTTGTTGGGTTTTTTTTTTCTTTTCTCCATTGTACTACATTCTTTCTTCCCCAGTACTTTCCCTGTGGCAAATCTAGATCACAAAAAACATGTTTATAAACCTATAAATGTTATGAAAAAGTGACAGATTAGTATTTTTGAGGGTAAGAATAGAGATGGCAACCACCTGAATATCATTTCAACTCAACAAGAACTAGTATGATTTTCACAAATAAGTAGAAATAATCAGCAGCACAGGTAGCAATTGGGGAATGATCGAGCAGATAGTATTTCTACAAAAATGGATCTGAAGGACATACCGTATCACAATCTGATATAGCATGTTGCAGTGATAAAAAAGTTTAAGTGCAGCACTTGGAGGTTAGAGAGCTACGAGAAATGATGGGTGTATTAGATGTGGTGGTGTAAAGTAGGTGATCTCTCAGACTCCCTCTTCACTTTATTATCTATGCTTTCCACACAAGAATGTACTGACTACATCTCAGTTATGAATAACACTATCCATTCCTTATACTGACCTGTCCAATGAATAATTTCTGCACTGTATGTCACGGTTCTCTTCAGCTGTGACACCATGACCTAAGGAAGCACCATCTTCCTGTTGCACTCCTCAAGAAAGCCAAAGCACTGGAGTCACACGAGATTTAATCAAACACTTAAATGGCTGTAGGGAATATTGAGGTTTATATTCTTTGCCTATTTAAAATATATTTTTTAAATAAAGATGAGAAAGCATTTGAAATATTCAGTAAGATAAGAACAAAACAGAAGCTCTTCTTGGCTGCAGGAAAACTGTGCAGAAATCAAAAATTATCTGTGAGATTTGTATGCCTGAACAACTTCCTCTAGCCAGGGAAAGTATTTACAAATTGAGTTTCATTCTCTTCCTGCAGATCTTGAAAGTACTTACAAAATTATTTTTGAGTGTATATTATTTAGATCATGTCTTTGCTCTTCCTCTTCTTTTTCCATGTAGGTCTGTCCTGGTTTGAGGTAAAACAGAACCAATTTTCTGATTTGTAATTTTACTTTTTAGCTGGGCCTCTTCTAACTGACTAAAGTCTGAAATTAACAGCATGTTGTTCAGAAACTGTTCGCTCTCAGAGTGATAAGACCTGATTATGCCAAGGAATGGTATGCACAGAGGCTCTTGCTTATACTTATTGCTATAACAACCAAGGTCAGCTAACTTCGCTTTTTGCCCGTCAGAGGGTCGGAAGCAGAGAAGGGTAGAGGAGTCCCATCTGCAGGGAGGAGCGGACGGGACAGGTGACCCAAAACTGACCAACAGGGTATTCCATCCCATCTGCATCACGCTCAGTATAAAAGCTAAGGGATCAAAGGGGCAGCGCGGCTCTGGTTCGGTTTCCTCTTCAATGGCCGACATCTGAGGAGGACCCTGTCTGTTCGTCTGCCTTTGATCCTGAGCTGAGCATTCCTGACTCTAGTTTCGGAACTCAGCTCCTGTCCATCGCTGACTCCAGTCTGGGACTTTTCCTGTGTCTGCTGGTGACGCGATCGTCATCCTGGGAGCTGGATACGGTTTTGTATATATTGTATACTTCTTTATTTTATTTTATTTTATTCTATTATTATTATTTACTATTTTCTTATTTATTATTATTTTCATTAAAGTAGTTTAGTTCTTTTTCTAAACTCGTAAATCTCCTTATCTCTTCCTCTCCTCTCTGAGGAGAGAGGGGGGGGGAGGGCCATCTGTCGTTACGATTGGCCAATACGGCCAAAACCACGACAAGGTCTAAATTGTACTTTCTTCCTTTTACATTTCTGTAATTTGACATGTTGTTTGCAGCTTATCATTGTTTATTCTGAAGTTTTTCCTATATTGGGAAAACCACCCTTTTTTCCTAACACTATTTATTTATTTGTCTAGCCTGTTTAGCAGTGGAACATTTTAATATAGGGACAAGCAGTAAGGCTGGTGGTTTCCTCCAGGAGTTCATGTTTTAAAAGCAACGTGTGGTTTATACTTGAATATGAATACAATTTTGACTTTAACAGTTTTTTTCTGTATATTGCAATCTGTTTTGACAGTAAAGACATGAACACACAAAATTAAAATTCTGAGATGCTAAAAATCTTTGCAAGCAGAGCACATTTATAACACTATAGTGAATAGCAACACTATTGAGTTGCTCATTTCACATCCTCTACAGTAAACTTCAAAACATTGTTCTTACATTTTTGTTGCAGTTTTCTATAGGCAGAAAAATGTTGACATTCAATTTTCAAAGAAAAACTTATTTGATAAAATTTTAATAATTAACAGGGAAAATTATCACAAGTAGAATATATATTTAAAATTGCCTAACCTATCCCTGAATTAAAAAGGGGATATTCAGATAATGTTATAAAACAGGTAGCTAGCACTGGCATTATAATGACTAATTAAGACATACAATATAGCTGGCAAAATCATTTTTGAAGAATGACAACTATGTATGACGTAAAAGAGTCATGAGAACAGTCAGTCACTCAATACAAAGTACTTCAGTTTCATATATTCCAGGGCATTTATTTTTTTCTCTTTTTTTTAAAATTGCATTTATTTAAGCTATGGTATTTCATGATGCAAACCAACTTTGCATAGGCGCTATTACTTTGTGTAATAGGTCTAATAGGAAGTTTTGCATTTTATTCTGGAGGTTGTTAAGAGAGCTGGCTGATGTCATTGTGAGGCCACTCTCCATAATTTTTGAGAAGTCATGGAGATTGGTGGATGTCCCAGAAGACTGGAAGAAGGAAATTATAGGCCCATCAGTCTTACTTCAGTCCCTGGGAAAGTTATGGAACGAATCCTCCTGGGGGCTATCACAAGTCAAATGAAGCACGTGATTGGGAAAATCCAGCACGGATTCACCAAGGGCAAATCGTGCTTGACAAACCTGATCACCTCCTACAACAAAGTAACCCGCTTGGTTGATGTGAGGTGAGGGGTGGACATTGTTTACCTGGATCTGTCCAAGGCTTGCAACAGAGTTTCCCTGCTGCTTCCTTCTAGACAAACTGATGTATTATGGTCTAGACAAGTGGTCTGTGCGGTGGGTGCCAGAGCGTGGTGGTAAA
>VWZL01000298.1:1125532-1161817 GCA_013396915.1 Stercorarius parasiticus | reverse complement strand
GGGCATCAGCAGCCAAAATAAAGAAGTCGTTATCCCACTCTACTCAGCGCTTGTCAGGTCACACTTGGGATAACATGTTCAGTTTTGGTTCCTGCTATACAAAAAAGATGTGGACAGGCTGGAGAGGGTCCAGAGAAGGGACACCAAGATGATCAAAGGACCACGAAGCCTAACATATGAGGAAAGGCTGAGAGAATAAGGTTTGTTCAGCCTTGAGAAAAGAAGGCTTAGGGGAGACTTTTAGCATCATGTTCCATCCAGTATTTAAAGGGTGGCTACAAAGAAGATGGAGACTCCCTTTTTACAAGGAGTCACATAGAAAAGACTAGGGGTAGTAGGTACAACTTAATCCAGGGGAGATTCCGATTGGACACAAGAGAACAATTTTTCACACAGAGAAGAATCAACCATTGGAATAATCTCCCCAGGGAAGGGGTGGATTTCCCAACATGGGACTCTCTTAAGATTTGGCTGGACATGGTGCTGGGCCACCTTGTCTAGACTGTGTTTTTGCCAGGAAAGGATGGACCAGATGATCCTTGAGGTCCCTTCCAACCTGGTATTCTATGATTCTATGCTGCTGAGAAAGATTCCTGAAATCACGTAACCGTTTCTACTAACATTACAAAAATTTATATCATGATTGTATGTGAAAGCAAACAAACTGCCCCAGGATATCGCATAGAGTGCAGTAATTTTTGAAGTAGTGTGAAGCCCTTTTGAAAGTCTGTGTTAAGATCTGCCCCACGATGGTCTAAAAATACTTTAAAGCATTTGATAAGCTATGTATTCTTCCCTCACGTCTTTTGACGTATTTCTAGACAAACTGTAAATCAGCCATAGAATTTTAGTAGAATTTTAGTAGAATTCAAGCAAAACAGACTGAGATAAGACTTGCATGCATTCACTAAGGAATACCTGATCCTCCTGTGCTACAAAGCAATTTTTTGTTAGTACTGGATGATTCAAATCCTGCAGTTGGCCTCAACGTAAGAAACAGGGATAAACAAACCAAATCTGTGAGTTGCTGGCCATATGCTTTTTATTGCTTTAGAACATAAAACAACTCCCACCACATCTAGGCTTAAAAATCCAGTTCTTGCTTAAAATCAATTTTTACTGTTAATTCTCTGGGGGTTTTTTTATGGAGCTGTAACTGCACACAGTGTTGTTCACAGTGAAGGCCCAAAATATATCTGACTGATCACACAGTCAGACTCACGCCACTGTCATCTTCTGGCATGGATTTCAAGGGCCCTGTCTGAAACAGCAAATAGGAGGAGAACCCAAGTATAACTATATGGTTTAAAACACTGCATATCATTTGGGCTGTATTCTGCCAAGTGCAGCTGTGTTTCATAAGAGACCAAGAAACATTACAGTCCCATGCTGTTTTCACAAAATGCCCTCTATCTAACACAGCACCTTGCAAATGTTTCACTAAGTCCCTGAGTGATATTTGAAAAACAGCTGTCAGTAATGGAGCTGTTTATTTCAACAGTGCAGTCGTATTTAAACATAAAAAGGATGGTATTTCTATAGCTTTTGAGAATGCCACCATTAAAACCAGCTCCCTCTGGTTGGCCCCAGGAAATCACAGCAGAGTAAAAAGCTACTCATCAAAACCATCTCATGTCCTAAAAAAATATTTTAAAATGTTGATGCACAAGAACGTTGTGATTTAATTATCATAAGAATTAATAAAAGGAGAAGACAATCTCAACAGAAAAAACAGTTCTGGTTTGAAGATAGACCTCTTTTTCTTTTAAAGTCATAGCTAAGTTAATTTTAATTTTTTCATTGTTACGCAAAACAATGCAGGTAGATATCATATTCACTATATTCTATCCTGAATCTGCACTGGCAGCAGTAATAATACTGTAAGAAAGTGTTGCACTGTATATATATAGGAACTATGCTGTGGTGGGAAGGAATTTTGTAAAAACATTCATAAGTAAACATGAAGATAATCATAAAAATATACAACACATGATAATTTAGGCATATTTATATTATTTTAAACATACAAATTGTAAATGTATATGTATTATAAAGCACATAAAGAAATGGTTTGAAATAAACCCTCGTTCTGAAAAACGTAGGTATAAATTACACTGCAGCTCAAAACCTTTGTGTATCTGAGGGCTGCATTTGAGATCTGGAAATACATAGGTTCACTGACAACCCAATCCTGTTATGTTCCTTTGTGTGTAAATTATTTTATAATGATTCATAAAAACCAAGATAAAGAATTAATAAGAGTTGTTATAAAAATATTGATCTTATTTTCCAATACTCCTCGTGGAGTTTGCCAAATAATATTTTGGTAGGTCTAAGTTCTGTAGCAGATAAAATAAAATTAATGGATGGTCCTACAATATGAAAAATTCAGAAAAGTAGTTACGTTCTTGCTTCAGCTCTAGTTAAAAGTAACCAATCTTAGGATGCATTAGAGTCATCTTAATGGAAGATAACATTGAAGAAAGGAGATAAGGAGAAAACTAATATCATCCAAAAAATAGGAAAGATGAGAAATGAAGGAAATATGCTATTGATTATGAATTTACAGATGGCTGTGAGTTGTGAAGCACGAATGTGACTTTTCTCCAAATTTACATTTCTTTGGAAGTGAGATTTTGGTTGCATTTTCCACCTAAATCTAATAACAACAACCAAACCATGCAGAACATCTAAGAAAAAATTGTTAACTGTGAGGCTATAAGAAAATTTTGTCAGAGAGAAATTTGTTTTCCACAAAAGAGCTGAGTCAACAAAAAAGGAAGGAAAGCATTAGAAGTACTTTGCTCCTATGTACTATTATATCATTTAAAAGGTACTATTTGCTCATTCTGCATCATATTATGGTCACTGTCGTGCAGAATGGGTTTCCTACAAGACTAACTAATCAGTTATAATGGTTGTGTGAGATCATGTTGTAAAGCTCCCAGGTTCCTGTGAAGAGGCGCTACAGTAAGTGGTCAGTCTACACTTGTCTGTGGACCAAGAGTGCTCTAATTCAGGATGCTTTTACTGCATGAGTTTCAGTATGAATTGCACTCATACTCTGCTGCAACTTTGTGAGTTTGGCGTTTTTTGCCTACTAATTAAACAATTAGTTTGTTTTTCTTAAATGTGTGCTATTGGTCAGAATTATTGTCTCTTTTTCCTCTGATTTTTTACATGAATAGTAGGTTTCGTCAGTTCCACCATGTAGAATAGCAATCAATCACTTTGGTGGTGATTGTAGTCTTTCTTATTTTGAGAATTTATTTCTTTAGCTCTCACATGATGGAATTTCAAAAGTTATTATAAAAAATGGCACAGAAGAAAGCTTTTTTCTTTGCAACATTGGTGGTTAGCTCTGTAACATAGCAATGCTTCTTGATGAGACAGCAATGAAATTCGGATCACGTAGATAACAAAATTTTCACCCTGAGAAGATTGCTAATTGTCCAAGAACTACTGATTTGTGGCCTGTTCTTCAACAAACTTGAGGACGCACAATTTGTTCTGGGTAGAGATAGGGGATGGGATAGGGAAAGAACCAAAGAAAGTCTTACTCTGCTGGTTTTGTGAGAAGAAAATCTACTGGAAAATTACATGAGAAGTGACAGGTCATGAGAAATGACCGTGATAACTGCAGCACTTCTTTCATTTTGTTCTTCACTAAAAGGAATAATCAGAGTTAAGAAAATTAAACCCACCTAGACAGAGAAGGGGGAAAATGGTAAAAAGGTAAAGAATAAAGTTGATAAAGTTGATAAAGTTGATGCGAGTAAACTTAAAGAATTGTCTGAACAGATCTCAGAGAACTTGTGAAGCATAAGTTTTGAAGACTTGAAAATACTGACAGTCTTTAAAAGGGAATAAAGGAGATCCAGAAGATGCTACATATTATGCTACAATATCTGCAGAAATAACCCAATGCACTATTTGTAAAGATATGGAAGAAAAAATGAAAAGTAATATGAAAAAGAATGCACTGGGCAAAAAACTCTCCTAATAACATCGAATCAATGAAACCTCCTGCTGTGACAGCATAAAAAGTCTGAGGGTGGATTAGAAACTCTAGATTTACATATCCAAACTCTGAACTCAGGCCTTTAGGGCCTCAGGCCTATCAGATCTTCTCTGACAGTGTCTCATAAACAAGCTTTTGGATCTCAAGAAGGTGGTGGGTGTAAAACTCTGAACTGGGAGGTGCTGCAATGCCACTGACGGAGAGCATCAAGTGTATTTTTATGAACGGCAGGAATTTGCTTCGAGTTAGGACACGTACAGGCTTCTGCAGTTAAGAAGGAGCAATCAGCTGCACAAAGGCAGAATGGGGAATGACTGGCCGGGGGAATGTTTTGTGATACAGAGGTTGTTGACTCTAGTATCTTGTAAGCAGGACATGTGTCAACATCATCATGTACCTCCCTGATCTTACTTGCCAAGTGGAAGAAGCGGCAGAGCTTGAGGCCATCCAATGGACTCCTGCTATAAAGCAGGTAGCACCAAGAAGAGGGTGTGCTATACCCAGCTGCGAGTACCACATTTCAAGTAATTGATAGTGAAGACATTGCAAAACGACAGCAAAAAGAGTAACTACAGGTCCATAAGGAGGATCCACAAAAGAAGGCTGAAACACAACTCAGACTCTTTAGAGCTGAAAAACTGAAGGACACTCCAGAATTTGGCAGTTAAGTGGAAAGCTTGTTTGTTGGAAAAATCAATCCTGTTTCCAAAGTGAAAACGGAAGGAGCAACGAACTTAAATTTGGAGAGGAGATACTTAGGTCAGACACTTAGAAAAGTTTCATAATATTGAGAATTTTTAGCACCAGAGTTGACCACATAGATTGCGAAGTCGAGCAGTTTCTAACAGTAAGTTGGACGTAAAGACCTGAAATTATTTGAGTATAACTTAATGCTATGCCTTAATAATATGATTTATCGTTAACTTCAAATCCATATAAAGAAGATCGATATTTTTAATAACTTAGGGAAAAAAAGTATTCCAACACCATAGACGTTATTTTGTGTGATCCTGTTTTCCTTCTCCAAGGCGAAACCAATTTAGGCTACACAGCCTGAAATTGCAGATAATATCGTGCAATTAGTCAAACACTGATGAGGCGATTTTGAAACAACAGACAGAACGTTCCTCCCTCAGTCCCCTCTGCCAGCTATACATAGTTTTGGAGCAGCAGGTACATGGCTCAGCTGCTTGACAATGCAGTCTGGGCAGGCTAATGAGTTTTAGTTAAGAAATTTTTCAGTCTAATCGCCTTGTTTGGAGAATTTATGCAGAAGGACCTCATTAATCCGGGTTTGTTTGAACCAAGCACTTTATAACCTTCTAGAAACATTACCTCTCTCTACCAATCTCTCAGCACATACTGACCAGCATTTGCTCTAACGAGAAATTATGAAAACCCTTATCTGAGCATCAGTGGTGCAAAGTTGTGGGCTGCACAGCACATCAAGTAGAGACAGAAGAGGACTGCGGAGCTGAAAGGAACCTGTCTGTGCACTAAATTGTTGATGCAGGTGTACTTGCAGAGGCGACTATTCCCAGAGGATGCTAGCCTCCTCCCACGCTCGTGTTTCACCTGATTAACGCCGACTAATTTGAGCCTCTCCATAACCTCATGAGCATTTTTTGCTGGCTGATGCCAAACCTCTTAAACAGCTTTTGAGTCTTGCCATTAGGACTTAAAGTTTCTCGTGTTTAACTGAATTCTCTGCTGAGATATATGTGTTTACATTTTTAAGGTAGTACGTTAAAAGCACAAATGTCTTCTCTGCTTCTAAATTTGAGCACTGGTGATGTCAGGCACAGCACAATATTTGGTCAGAAGGACTCTCCCTGCAACTCTAGTAAGGCAATACAGCTTTACAGCAACTGAGAAGCTTATTCCAAAGAAAGAACAATGAGATTCAGCAAACTTCTCTCCTGGCAAAGTGAGATATTAAAGCACCTTAGTGTCCAGTCAGTTCAATATTTGTTTCCCTTCTAAACTGCAGTTTCATAACAGGGTTTTCAGGAGATTTCTCCTTTCACAATGGAGATTAAAGATCACCAATGCTGATTTTCATGATGCCCTCCAAAAACCAGAGGAAAGTTTTGCTTTTTTATCTTGCTACTTTTTTATCATTATATTTTCCAAAGAATTAGAAAAGGGATGTTTGAACTAAAAGATGATGCTAGCAGCAGAACAATGGGCAGAAACTGGCTGTGACTGAATTTAGGCTGTAGATTAGAAAATAATTTCCAAGGAGAGAAACACCTTTCCTCCTCACGCTTAAAAAGGATTGCAAGAGGTTTGTGAATCTTATTATATGAGGCAATTGCACTGACAGTAGGATTTTTTGTGTCTTTGCTCTTATTCTAATTCTTCCCATATGTGTACCCAGGAGGGACCAGAAACAAAGCTGAACAAGGTGTGAGATACGTGGGAGTCTGCAACAGAAATGTCCCTTTATACGCCTGGTGTCCCTCTGACACCACTGTGCTCCAACTCCTACTACTCAGTGGGTTTCAGGATACCACTCACAGGCAAGTCTTTTCCATAAAACTTCTGTATGTGCCACAGAGGAAGCAATGGACTTTGCTGATTAAGAACTTTATTATGGAGTATGGTAACTTGGAGATAAATTCATTTAAAAATTCCGTGTGGCTTTCACTCTTAGTTTATTACCTACATCAATACCGTACCACTCTCAGTAAGCTATGAACATGAATTTCATAATTATTGGCCTGAAGCAGCTAGATGTCAGGGGTTTTTTATGTATTTATCCTGCATAATAAAGTGAACACAGATATGCTAAGGCCGAAACGCAGGATAAATATGTGCATGCTCCAGCAAGCCAATGTCTCTCCTCCAGATGTATTTAGAAATGCATTCTCTTAAATACAATTATGTGATTTAATAGTAATAATGATACAGAGGAAAATACTATTATTTTAATTTTTTAACCAGCTTAATTCATTTGCACACTTTCTCAAACTATATTAGTCCTAATCTCTACAACAAACGTCTCAGCCAATTTTTACAGTACTTTTAACAATATTGTACATATGAATGCTTTAAATTAGCCATTTACTTAATTTGTACTACTGTTTATACTTATTTGGTTCCTTACTTTATTGGATTAACAAGATGTAGGTTTCCTTGCTGAGCAAAATTTATGAATTTGAAGCTAACATATATCTTAGGAAAAGAGAAAAAGCTTTATTTTTGATTCTTGGGGTTCTTCAAGCAAAGAATGCTTGGCAGAACAGCGCAAAGTAACAGAGATTTTTTTAAAACTCATCTCATTTTCAGAACCAAAATTAAGAATTTCAGTAGACAGTCAAAATTTTCCTTTTCTTGAAAATGCAAGAAAGACAGCACTGGTAATTATAAACATCACATACTTTTTACTTTTTGAAGGAATACAATATTTCAGCATTTTCCAGTAAATTTAGAAACAACTACCAGATAAAAATATCAGAAAATAAAACTGCAATATCCATGGGGAAACAACTAAGCCTTAGCAAATCTTAAGACTTGACTGAGAAGGTAAACCACAAGAGTACTAGAGTTCTGACATCTTAAATCACTGGATTATGCTATGGTGGCATAGCATGGTGGTGAGAAACAGGCAAGCGATTCCAATTTATGTTAATTTAAAGCAAGTGATTCACAGACCATATACACTAATCCTGCAAGTTGTGGCATTTGAAAACCCTTAGTTTCTCAGTGAAGAGGCAAGACATATGGACACAGGCTGAAAGCGATGGTACTGAATAAATAATGTTTCAGAATATAATTCTACTTTTCTATTAACTTATTATTTTCGGGTGGTAAAATGAGTTACTGAGAGAATGACAAGAAGTTCAGTCATCGGATAAAGAGGAAACAGAACAAGTGGAATGAAACATATTGCATTATGCACTCTGAAACCTTGATAGAGTTGAATCATGGAAAGAATGACCTGCTATGAAAATTGCCATTTCTCAGTAACATCAAAGGTACTCTAACAGAACTGCAGAGAGATTTAAATATCAGATCTGTCTTCAAAAAAATAAAATAGGAACATTACTTACTGGCATCTCTTTATCCCGGTACTGTGAATATTGCTTATGTCACAATGAAATAGGGGTGTTTACATATTTATCTATAATACATTTTTGACTGTTTTTCCCACTGAGAATAATTGCTAGTAAGATTTTGCAAAGATAAATCAGGTGGGAACTGTATTTACGAACAGAACACACTGCAAATACGTTTTTTAAAATATATTCCATCTATTTTATGTTCTGATTTTCATTTGTATCTATTTCTAATCAGAGCATGAATCCCATGAGATAGAACCTAGATGCAGCACAAAATAAGATGAGAGTGATATACAGTAAAGCAACAAAATAGACTGGGCTAAAATTTGAAAAACTATCAAATGACTATGCAGATACAATTAAGGTCATGCAGCCCCTGCAAATGCATCAATAATTAACATAACAATATTTATCGTTTGCAACTGAAACATATTTTGTTGCAGGAAGTTTTGTCTGTAGCACTTAATGTTTTGGGGCTTTGAAGAAGGAGAGGAGGTTGAAGGGTTTTCTAGGAATGTCACAGAGTTGCTTTATTGGAGGGTTTTTGGCTTTTTTTTTTAAAGAAGGAAAACCAAAAGCTAATGTATTTCAGATACTGTTACATCATGCATCCATCATGCCTCACATTTGGATGTTGCCTCTAGCATTTCCTTTCACAGACAGCAATGCCATTTTTCTCTTGGAAGTCTGATGATTGTCTCTTCATTTTTCAAGTAAGCATTAACTCGTCAAAGCTATTTGTAGTCCCTTTTCTTTGCAAGAATAAACAGTTCCTCTGTTCTTTCTAATTTTGGGGCAGAAAAAAAGCACGTACATTTTTAACATTGTGTCAGTTGCTATTACTTCACAATTTTGAAATCTCAAGGTCTTTGCTCTGGAGTCATCCCCTGCAAATCCCTTATATGATTTAACATTTTTTAAATCATGCTAACATAATTACCAGAAATTAATTTTTTCAGGCCATTCAGAACATTGAATACATGAAGAAGCAAATCTTTGTGCAATCAGATGCATGCATAAGGAGTTCTACTTCACTACAATAGTATTTAGAGGATACGAAATTGTTATGAACTATCCTAAAGCAATATTCACAATTAAAATGGAAATCCAACTTTTAAAATAATATGCCCCCAAATTACCTAGTATGTACATATCAATTCCCAAAACTATATGTTTCTGGTCTTTGTACAACATGCAATACATAAGGCTTTCAAGAAGTAAATTAATCTTTCCCTTGGAAATCTTGATGCATTTTTTCCTGGAATTCTCAATTTTGGTAAAATTTCCAATTTTATAGGGTCCTGTTATGTTTTACAGAATTAAATCAAACCATTCATGGGGGCTTTTTTAGTATTTTTAAATTAAGTACATGCCTTTTAAATTGGATTTGGATGAAAATACATTGAAAAAGCCATGTTTCCCTACTAGTGATTGTAAGACTAATGTGGCTTGAAACAGCCATCCACAAAATAAGAAAAAAAAAATAATCAAAACCTTTTTAGGCAGCTACAATGCTGAGAAACATTGTATTCCACATCAACACTGATACTGATCTTTCTCAGAAATTAATTACATTCTTTCCTAATACATCTTTTGGCGTGTAATTATGGAAAGAAAAAATCCATAGAAATAGTTCTACTTGCCATTTTAGAAATCAGATAACATTAATTACTATGTGTATACGCTCTTTTCATTTTCATGCTAAAGTAAAACACAGAAATAGGTTTTAAATACGAGGAATTTGAAATATCACTTCTTGGAAAAGAATCACTGTAGAGGTGAAAGAATCCATAGAAATCAGAGACACAAATTTTTGTTTGTAATTGGACATAGATATAACTACATGGATAGTTCTGAAGGAGAAGTATTGTCTTCTCTGACCCATTTTTTTGAGAGAGGAGCACCAAGGACTTAAAAAAAATGTTGAGAGATGCATGCCTTTCCCAATCCTGACAAAATGTGCATTCAAAGAGTAGAAATCTCAAGGGAACTGCTTTGCTTTTATGAGATTTTTTTTTTCCAGTCACTGTAATGGGATCTCACAACCTCAGCTTATCTTTGTCAAGTACTACCACTTGAGCACGTAATCTAGAAATATCTGCCTGGATATGAGCAGCATGAATCTGAACAAAACCATTAGCCCCAGTTCAGTTTTGAAGAGGAATACAATATTGAAGCAAAACTTAATCCAGAACTAAACTACACATCCTTTTGTTTGTCATTTGCAGTTCTCCAAAACAAAAAGTGTGGTTTTTCCCTTGTGTAAGTAACAGCTTTTCACTTTATGTCCTTAAACAGACACTTTTGTCTAAGGAAAATCCTCTCTTTAGCCACAGAGGGGTGAAGGCTGGAAAAGCATTCAAGTAACTATTTTTTAAAACGCTGCTTTTCCTTTTTTTTGAAGAACTTTCTTCACTAGGCTCCTGATTTTTCCAGTATCAGTGAGAGGTCATTAGGCTAGACCTTCTGTGAGAACCACTGCAGCCTTTTTAATTGTCCTTATTTTCATGTGTTACCATAGTTTTCTACAACATGTATGAAGTAATCCATTTCATTGAACAAATTAAAACAAAACCTCTCCAATTTTCAGGAAGAAACAGGCTGTCCTTTTTTCACTTTCTTGAAAATGGACTTAAATCAATTTCATTTTGTCCTCAGTGAAATGAAGCGCTCGTGCTGGAAGGCCCCATGACATCTGGAAAACCAAAAAGATTGCAGAAGCATTTTCTCAGCAGGCGTGTTGGACCCTCTGAACACAAGTTACTGTTCTTTGTGAAGTGAGAGGTATCACTACATACCATGAACATCTGAAAATAGTAAGTATTCTAACATCTCCAATATGAAGAGCCAGATGGAGATACACATACATATCCATGGGGGGTTAACCCCAGACTGTGAGTGGGGCATTGCTGTAGGCAGAGGGAAGCGAAGACCCGGCTCAGCTCTCGCCTCCCAAGGGCACGCAAGCTGAGACCTGTGTTGCACGTGCACAGGTTTTGTGCTGCCCATTTAACTACCCTTATGGTTTATCTTTTCCCCCTTTGCATATCTAACCAACGTGTCAGCAAGTTGGGAGGATGGGATAATGTTCCCCAGGTGGCTGGCTGAGCAAGTGTTTTATATGAATTCCAAAAATTTGAATCCGGCCCTTGTTGTTGACACTCAAAGCCTAAAAAAAGAGTAATTTTAATGCTTTAGTGCATTAGAATTATTTTCTTTAATTGCCATCTCCCCCCTTTCCTTATTTTCTCTCTTCCGCTAGGGTTCAATTTTCTTCCCATTGAAGTTAACGATAAAATTAAATTAATCTAATCTGTGTCAGCTCAAACTTCCAGAGAACATAAATGAAGTTCAGACTTCACATTTTTGCATTGCATTTTTTAATATCATTCATGAAAAATAATCTTTTTTTCTGGTTTCACACAACTACATCAGCACACCATGGTACTATTACTGAATTCATCAATTAATTTGCCGGCTCAGTGACTTAAAATTAAGCACAGATGAAGGAACATATATGAGAGGCAGAAAAATCATAAACTTCTATGAAAGATCACAGAATTCACAACTCAAGGATGCAGTGAAATAATGATACTGATATATGCTATTATCTACATTTATGCTAGCCTGTGGCATTTAGAGTTATGACTATGCTGTATTTTCTAAGTATTTATTTAATGTGAAAAAGAGTCATAATTTTATAAAAGTGAGACGTGCCTGTAAGACAGATCAGATACAGCGAGCAATAAATACACTTCCCTGCCAAAATCAAGAAAGCCCAAGGGAATGGCTTTCTGGACGAAGCCCTAGCAAAGGAAAATGTTTACATAAGGGGGAAATAAAAAAAGTGCAAGATAAAAAAAATAATCCTAGGAAGTTGGCCTGAAGAAAGCCATCCCAGAAAAAAAGATGAGATTGCCTCATGTTTTAACACAAAGGGAAGTTTCCGCAGTTTTGAGCAGAAGACAAATACTCTTTGATGAAGCGTATCTACTATTAGTCTTTCCAGAAATAATTTCAAAAGGATCTTTCATGTAAGTGAAAGATTACCATTCAAGCTGTACGGTAAACACATTAAAGCTGAAGATTTGTCATGTAATTGCAGTAAAGCTTTTTACACAAATATTTAAAAATATTTAACAAATAAATACTTGTTATAAATGTAAAATGACCATTTTTGTGCCTTCTTCACTCTGACATTCTCTTACTTCTGAAAAAGACAAAGTTGATTTTCAAGCAGTTTCAACAAAATAAAATCAGGTGAGAATTGTCACATAAAAAACAGAGGTTTATCAAAAGTACAAAGGACTGCATTTAGAATTCAAACTTACAAATAGCAAATGAATTAGAGGTGCAAAGCTGACATGAATTAAAGCCTCATCCACATACTTTTCTGCACAATTATAATGGCTTTATTTCACTTGAAGAGAAGGCCCAGGGTTCTAGTTTTTGTTGTCCTGCTCCAAGGCAATCCAACAGCATTTACACTGTGCATAGCATTCACAGTGCAGCAGAACTGTTGGAAGGAAGAATTCTGATTAAAAAAATTAACGAGCCAAAATTTGTGAAAAAAATTACCTTAAATGGCCAGACACTTTACCATTGGTCCTAATGTATATTAAGAGCACTCACTGTGAATAAAAAACACGGAAAATCCCTGTATGAAATTCTTATGGGTATAGCCATAAAGTTATTGAATACCCCACCAAAGCCTCTGCATGAATCCAATTTACATATAATTTATGATGATAAGTTAAATTATTGCAAGGGTCTAATAAAACGTCTGAGGACTATTCACTCGCAGGTAAAAGAAGCCTCTCTAGAACCCGCCTCTGAACTGTGCTGCTCTTGGGAACCTGCAGACTGATCTATATCAAGGTGCATGAACCAGGGGAAGAAAAAAAGCACTCCAGCCTAGATGGAAAGGATCAAATGAACTTATCAAACCACTCTGACTACTCACACAGCTATTAAATGTCAAGGCCTTTCGTCTTGGATACCTGCTGGTCACTTTGATGACTCCGTTAAACTCCCACCCACTGCTGTTTGCCCTGTCTGAAAACTCCAGTCCAGAAAAATACCCAGCCAAGGCCTGAAACACAAGATTTGAGTCTAGGAGAAGATTAAGCATCTTCTGGTGAAAATACCAAAGAAAACCTGCCACAATAAAATTGCTATGCCCTCCAGAAAATAAACTAACTGCAGGGGTCCCCAGTCCCAGACAGAGGGCACCGACTAGTGCTTTCTATGGCAGGTAATTAGTCAGTGGAAAGACTAATCTGGTATCTCCAGAGGGCAGAAATACAAGATTATCCCTGATGACCATAAATTGGAATTGATCCGAGTTGATCTGATATCAATATGTGCCCTGCCCTCTGTCTGGGATTGGGAGCCCCTGGGAACGTTTGTTACTTGACAGCAAATGGAACATACTACTTGGGGCACAGTAACTGTCCCAAAACTATTAATTGTCAGAATAATACTCGATGTTTCTTTGATAACTCACAAAATTTTGAGTGCATATCATCTTCTCCATATGCTTCCTTAGGAGTCTATTTCATTTGTGGTACATTTGCACACCCATGGCTCCCATGGGATTGGTTTAGGTCATGTGTAACCCCAGCTATTTGACATTTGTCATCTCTTCCAGCAAAATATTACCAGAAAAAGCGAGCTATCTCAGAGCTCATAGAATCATCAAATCATGGAATAGTCTAGGTTGGAAGGGACCTTTCAGATCACCGAGTCCAACCACTAACCTAACACTGCCAAGTCCGGCACTAAACCATGGCACTAAGCACCACGTCTACCCGTCTTTTGAATACCTCCAGGGACAGCGATTCAACCGCATCCCTGGGCAGCCTGTTCCAATGTTTGGTAACACATTTGGTGAAGAAATTTTTCCTAACATCCATCCTAAACCTCCCTAGCACAACTTCAGGCTGTTTCCTCTCGTCCTGTTGCCTGTTACTTGGGAGAAGAGACCAGCTCCCACCTCTCTACACCCTCCTTTCAGGTAGCTGTAGAGAGCGATAAGGTCTCCCATCAGCCACCTGTTCTCCAGGCTAAACACACCAGCTCCCTCAGCAGGTCCTCATGAGACTTGCTCTCCAGACCCCTCACCAGCTTCTCTGTACTCGCTCCAGCACCTCAATGCCCTTCTTGTAGGGAGGGGCCCAAAACCGAACACAGTATTCAAGGTGCGGCCTCTCCAGTGCCGCGTACAGCGGGACAATCACTTCCCTAGCCCTGAACCACCCCTGTGGTGTCCTGATACACACTACAGTTTCTTAAAACCAGGTTCTGCTACCTATTACAAAATGATTTATTATCAAAAGACAAGCACATTATAGAAGATCTAATGATCGACTGTGGATAACACGGAAAAGAGACAGCAGTTGTACTCTGTAACTCCCTTGTGAGAGTGACCTGCCGAAAATGTGATTGGCTTACTCATTAGTGAAACCTGAAACAACAGTCACAACTAGAAGTAAGGCTCTTGGGGGAGAATCACAGTAGCTTGCTACTTGAAAGACCATTGTTTGTTTTTAATTTAAGTCATTATTATAATAGGAGTGAATTAACATACTGCAAGACTAAGGTTCTTGTGTGGTCTGTTGAGCTGAAAGCACAGGAGGTAAAATCACGGTATTTCTAAAGACGGACATATGATTTGACTCTATTCTAACTCAATACTCCTAGCAATTCATCTCAGCTTTTTACTGATGGACATTACATACAGGGGAGACCTCTGAACTGAGAAACCTTGAGAAGTACAAAGCTGACTAAAATAAGGTGCTGAAGCAATGAAAAAAGGTTTCAATTATTTTTTTGTTCAATGTGCCTCCTCTGAGAGTATGACAGTGTTGTCCCCCTCCCAATAATCATTTGATGTCAAGGATAGTAAAAACATTGCAAGGGGACAATAAGCTACTTCAGTAATTAAAATTCTTACAGGATAGGAGCCCCAGAAAATCATAAAAGAAAATAATTATATTTTCATGGAATTATCAGGCAGAGCAATAAAAATTGCAGTTTCTCTCCTGGTTAAAATTCCCAGCCCAATACATTATAAATACAGATTCTGGTTGCAAGATTAAGATTTTTTTGAACGAGAGGAGAAAAGGGACTGGAAGCAGAGAAAAAAGGCAAGGAGCTCCCAAGGGAGCCCCAACAACCAACATAACTGGGTTATGAGACTGACTTTCAGCAGGATTGGCAGGGCTGGACAGTTTTAGACAGTAGATTATGAGTTGAAAATGAAAACTGGTAAGAAACCCCATGGGGAGCTACAAAATCTAACTGTCACAACAGGGAAACTAGAACAAAGTCAAAATGGGCTTGTGCAACTCGACCACATGCAAATACTAACTATTGAAAAAATTGAGGTCTTCTCAACTGGGTCTTCATACACATCTGCTTATCTCTTTCCAAGCATTTTGCAGAGTTTTTTTACAAAAGAAAACCAGAGAAATTACGGCTGGAACAGGCTTGAGATTTTCAGCCCATGCCCCCAAAGCAGGACCACTGTATTTGAACTGTCCCTGGCATACATGGTACACACTGTTCTTAGAAACTTCTAATGACGGGCACACTGCAGGCTCCCTAGGCAAGATTCTGGGGCTTTGTTATCCTGTCAGTTAGAAACCTTCTTCTGGAATCTTAACTAAATTGTTTCTGCTGTAATCTAAAGCTGTCACTCCTCCTCTTTCCCTACAGTGCACACAGAGAAGAGATAGCACCCCTCCTTTTTAGAGATGACCTTTAGCATAACATTTGTGAGTTTTGATACTATGGGATAAGATGTCCACAGAGTAAATTGTCCCTAGACAACTGGCAAAAGGGAGAATGCCTATGGAGAAGTTAATAATTCTCCCCTTAGAGTAAGGCTTGAAAAAGCTGCAAAAAAAAAGAAGAAATTGTTAAAAACAAAGAAAAACAAGACATGGGATATTATGATCTATTCCATATGTTGAATAAGACAATATTTCTTAGCAACAAATACTGAATAACAACATAATTAAACACTTGGATGTCAGCTTGCATACAAGCACCGAGATAGGATTGCTACTACTAATCATAGAATTGGTACCATTACACATGATTGCAGCTTTAATATTCTTTTACTTTGTTGTCTTTATATGACATCTATCATCAAAAAATGCATTATACTAAACAGAAGACAAAAAGTGTTTTAAGCATATATGAAACATATGTATCTCCATCTTACTGATATGAAAGTACATTTTGGGCATCAATGTTTTTAGTTTAGAACATCATCTGCAGTCATTGCCGCTGTAATTGCTTGGACACCCCAAGTGTATTAACTGATAGAACACACAATGTTTTAATTGAAATGTAACAGATGTTAAACTCCATTTTATTCAACTCTTATTAAATTAGTTATGTTGTGTGTAGTTTTCAAAATGGTGTGTAATTAACTTCATGTCTAACCATTACAAACTGTGTAGTTGTACCCAGTTTCTTCTCCCGGACCAATCTTGCAGATTATTTTCAAGAAGTTTTCTTATATGTTACCAAGATGCTAGATTACAGAATAGGATTTTTTTCCTGCAAAGATATTTCTGCCATTTTAGTTTCCCTTGCCTTAGGTTCCCTTGTTCTCTTCTTTTGTTATTTTCCTTACTATATGATGTTATCTTATTCCCTGCCACAACTGCAATGGGGCTTGGCATAATCGTTCTCCCTTTACCCAAGTCAAGAGAATTTCTTAACCGAATAGACTCTAATTTGTTAATGAATTGATTTCTTTACACTGGAAAGGTTTACTGTGTATTGAAAATTGAAAATGTAATACCAAGACAGAAAATGAAGGGATTTAACCCTAGCAAGAGAAATCAGAAGCTTTTTGCCCTGAAATGAAAAGTTGAATTCAACCAACAATAAACTAATTTACATTTAAAATGTGCTATTGTCTTATTGAAAATTGAAAAGCATTTCACCTGAATTTTCTGACAAAATATTTATCTTTATATAGGGAATGTTTTTCTAGTATGAAAACGCCAAAATGCTAGCAAGTCTTGTAAAGAGTTGTACAACCGTGGCTATTTAATTGCAAGTGGTCACTTTAACTGCTTAATACTTTTAAGGTTTCAAGGACCATATAAATTGCCTATCGAATTGCTGTCCATTGGTTAAAAAGACTTTGCAATTCCTCCTCAATAGCCTTATTTCTCATAGCTGGCCTTTGTAATCTTGGTGGATTTCAAGTAATTTGAAACGTTGCTATCATTTTTTTTGAAGTTGTCTCTGCAGAGTATCTCTACTTAGGGCAAACTACGTTCTCCGTTACACTCATTTATTTCCCATCAGATTTAATGACTATAAAGCATGATCAAAAATCAGTCTTCCAAATGATGACTCATGTGGTTTCAATCCACCAGAGCAATAGTTCTGTACGGCAATCAACTTCTGCAGGTACAAGCTTTAGTGTAAGGCAAACTTTTCTAACTCTTCTTGTGGGAAACAGGCATACCATTTATCCTATCTGTGCTGATACAGCCTGCAAGCGTAGCTAAACTATTAAGGACATGAAATTAAGTTACAGTATTCATTACTAAAATGCATCTAGAGCCCTCGATAACTTCACTGAGCACCAGTTATGAAAAATAATGGGATTTAAAGAATGCTCTAACTACAGTGAGAATCTGATGAAGGGGGAAAATTTTGGAAACTTTTCTCATATTAATGTCATAAAAATAAATATTTCAAATATTTTGTTGGTACCTGAGAAAACATGCATAATGTATTGCTAATTCTCAAATGGTTTCCCTCACGGAAATGTGTGTTCTAATACAGTTGGTGCTGCATCAGGTCAGTTTTGTTGTCTAAACGCTATGTATTTCACTTTGGAGAGAAAAAAATTACATTTAATTATTGAAGAGTAGTTTAAATGAACGCCATCACTAATGCTTTTTGCATCATTTAACAAAACAGCACTTAAACAACTTTGCTAGCAGAGAAGTACATGGCAAACAGCTGAAGAACTCTTTTACGCTAGTTTCTGAATAATAATAAAAAAACGCACGTGACTTAAATTTCTAAAACACCACCAAAAGAAAAGCATAAAAACACCACCAAAAAAAAGGCATCATTTTTCCTCCTATTGCATCATGTTTCCAGAAACAAGTGAAGAGGAAGGCAAAAAATGTTTCAGAACATTAAGTCTTGTAATGGTATGCAAACACTTGCCCTTTGCCTCTCAAAGCACATATTGCTTCCTTTTGGCTGGCTTAGGCAAATCACAGAGGACATTACGGCCAGTTTATCCAGTTTGCATTCAATGTCATCTTATGGAAGCAAGAGCAAAAGTTCATTTTGGGAAGACCAAAATATTTCACACAGCAATCTTCAGTTTAAATTGCTATTTTCTCATGGGATATATTCAGGAAACTTTGAGTGATAAATGTTTAAAGACATAATTTCCTCTTACAGTGAATATCAACACTATTAAAGTATCATTTTAGAATCACTTTTTCATATGTGAGTAAATACTATGGCATAAAAATTAATCATAAAAAATTTTCACGAATCACAAATCCGAAAAGTAATAATCCCCTAAAGCAACATACTTCCTGAATAAAAAAAAGAATTAATCAATGCCATTATTTATACAGCTGTTATTAGAGAAGTCAATAATAAGATAGAAAATCATAGCAACAGGTACATTTGGGAAATCTCCAAATGCACGCATCATTGCAGTTGCGTTGGGAAGATTTTACTAAGTGTTAGTTCTCCTTCACAATAAATTTGAAACATTTTTAGCTGAATTAAAATAATGTGTGGATATGAATTGCCACTCACTATAAATTAACAACACTCTTGATATACTATTCAATTTCATATACTGGTTTTGTGTAATAAAATAATACTTTCTTTATGTTTATGTTCTATAGCGGCAGCTGAAACTGTAACAACAATACTGGAATTTTACTGTACATGTACAGGGGAACTAGGCATTTGCTCTTTTTCTTTTTTTTTTAAGGAAAGAGGTAGGAATAGCTTAGAACAAAAAACTCACTGTTAATATGCCATCCCCGTACACACCAGAGAATGCTGATGATTTTTCACGTGTTAGAAAAAACATGCTCTAACCCAGTTTGAGTCAGCTTTACGTTTTTATGTAAGCAACACAGTCAAAACATGCAGCTTGTTATTGCTTTGTTTTAGTACTTAGCAATTTCATGTCAAATGTTCGACCTTGCTAATGAATTTTCTTAAGGCTCAGTCATGCTTGGAAGATGCTAAGGATAACCAATATGTAATTTTATAAATGCTGTAATTTTTACCTTATCACTAAACTCAAATATGTAGTCCAGTCAGTGAATATTGGCTCAGTTTCTCATCTTACATTTGGCACCTGATTTTTAAGGCTGTCCTAAACCTCCCTGTTCTCATTTATGTTATCCAGTGTCTCCTATGAGTTGTGTGCCAGCCAAGGAGTAGAATGTGCCGTGTTCACATCTTGTGCTCAAATGTTTGTCAGTCTGTCTTTCCCAAGGGGATAAGGGAAGAACTCACCTAAGTGAGTTCTAGCAAACTTGTGCATGAAAGGGCAGAAACAACAGAGGAAATGCCCTGGAAAAATTTCACTCTGGTATGAAGAATTTGTGAATGTACAATGTTAAAATCAAAAAATTTTTATCATCAAAGACTTCCTCATTGCTGCATGCCTTTAAATTATCAAGACGCCTTAGATCACTTGCTGCCTCATCTTTCTCTTACTGCTTGCTCGCAGGTTACTAAAGGAGTTATAACTCTTAGAAAGACATAACTTCTACTGTAAAGCTATACATATTAATTTGTTATTAAGGCCCCTGTTCCTTAATGAACTCTTCTCTAGGCAGATCCCTAAATCCTTAGGAGAACTGGGATATGCCATGCAGACCCTTATGCAGGACTCATACTGAGTTTTTCTAGTTTCAAAAATCAATAATCTAGTTTACAAGTGAAATAAATGTTGTTAACCGTGCCTTTTATAGGTATGCAATTTTTTGTGCTACACACTATATATATAGAGGAGTTGTTATACATATGTACGTTGTTATGTTACACTTCCTTACTTAACTGACTTTTGACTTCAATTTTGGAACAAAAATTTAACAGCAGAACTAAGGATTATTGTAGCATTCATGTCTGCCACACATAGCTAATTATTATTACATTTCATGGTAAAATTCAGATTGTTTAGGGCTTTTCACTGGGAAATGTAAAAAGAATAATTCCCCAATTCACTATGATATGGATACGCCTTTATTATCTTTCCCAAACTTGCTGGGGATGGCTTTCTCTGTGTAAAAGGTGTGGGCATTTCTTCTTTAATGACATTGGCTGTATAGTCTTTCTTTGAGCTACAATTTTAGAACCGCTTTTTTTTTTTTGTATTCCAATTTTAGAGCTACTGAACTACAATTTTAGAAAAGTAAGGGGTACTGCAGTTGGGTAGTTATCTAGTGTTTTGTCAAGGGATGTCACATTTGACCACATCTCAAGGAAAGATTTAAGGAAGATTTATTGAAGACTACAAAAGCAGTATAAATACAGTATTTTAAAAATTATAAGCTTTTAGGTGCATGCTGAATTATCATAAGGGAAATCAATATTGCCTATTGCCTGTTAGAAAAAGATTAGCAGGGTGCTTTGCTCATTCAATGCAAGAGAAATCTGTTTGGGATGTTACTACACAATAAGCATACATTAATAGAAATAGCTTGAAGAAACTATTGGAAAAATTCAAAACTTTGATAACAATCAGTACTGAAGAGAAAATTAGTTGGTCTGTCTTCTTAGGGTATAAAACATGTTAAATGTTCCAAATAATAATTGCCACAGTGCTTAAAAAATTATTACCCGCAAAATTTTGCAAGAGTTCTTTTGGATGGGATTTTTCTGGGTAAGTTTTGCAACTGATAAGAAAGCAAATCCAGCAAATCTTATCTAAAGAAACAAACCCAATTTTCCCTTCTTAAGTAATATGAAAGCTTATTACATTATAGCCCTTATAAAATAATTTTCAATCTTCTTCCACCATGATTGATCAGGCTGACTTGGAAGATGCACAACAGGCATACTTCTACAGGTCATCTATTATTCCAAAATCTTTAAAATTTATGCTCATTTATTTTCCCATAATTACAGCCAAAGTGATCAAATGTAATTTTGTGAAAAAATAGACCAAAACGAAACCAGTGCTGAGGCCCTTTAAAAGGCATAATTGTTTTGCATGGAACAAGTAGTAACTTCCTTCCACAGAGTGGCACCCACTGAAAGAAGCAGAAGAGAGATGCGTTTCATCTGATAGGATTATGGAACTTCTGACATTAGCCATATGCTCTCTTCCACTGAAATGAGGAGCCTATTAGTCTGGGATAAGAAGGGCTGAACAGTCATACGTACAAATGATTTACTGGCATATTACAGACCTAGAAACTCCTTGATGAAAATCACCAAGAGATTCAGCAGAATATCTCCATAGTGGATTAACTTTAATAAATTAGAGATAATGCGTTGTGGATTTGTAATATCTCCAGAGTGTCCTTATGTTACATTAAATTAGCTTCAGAGCAAGTAACAGAATAATGATATGAACAATAATGATATTGTCGGTCTGACCTCGGTACCAGGGAAGGTCATGGAGCAGATCATCTTGAGTGCCATTACAAGTCATGTAATGGACAACCAGGGGATCAGGCCTAGTCAGCATGGGTTCATGAAAGGCAGGTCCTGCCTGACGAACCTGATCTTCTTCTATGACAAGATGACCCGATTATTGGACGAGGGAGAGGCTGTGGATATTATCTACCTAGACTTTCGAAAAGCATTTGACACTATTCCCCATAGAATTCTCATGGAAAAACCTGCTGCTCATGGCCTGGATGAGCATACAATCTGCTGGATCAAGGACTGTCTGGATGGACGGTCCAAAAGAGTGGTGGTCAACGGAGTTAAATCCAGCTGACGGCCGGTCACAAGTGGTGTTCCTCAGGGCTTGGTGTTGGGACCATTTCTGTTTAACGTCTTTATTGATGATCTTGATAAGGACATAGAGTGTATCATCAGTAAGTTTGCAGATGACACCAAGTTAAGCGGGAGTGTTGATCTGCATGAGGATAGGGAGGCTCTACAGAGAGACTTGGATAGATTGGATCGATGGGCCAACGCTAATGGAATGAGCTTCAACAAGGCCAAGTGCCAGGTCCTGCACTTGGGCCACAACAACCCCATGCATCGCTACAGGCTTGGGGAAGTGTGGCTGGAGAGCTGCCTGGCAGAAAAGGACCTGGGGGTTCTAATTGACAAGCGGCTGAATATGAGCCAGCAGTGTGCCCAGGTGGCCAAGAAAGCCAATGGCATCCTGGCTTGTATTAGAAATAGTGTGACCAGCAGAAGTAGGGAGGTGATTGTCCCCCTGTACTCAGCACTGGTGAGGCCACACCTTGAGTATTGTGTCCAGTTTTGGGCACCTCAATACGAGAGAGATATCGAGGTGCTGGAGCGAGTGCAGAGGAGGGCAACGAAGCTGGTGAAGGGCCTGGAGAATAAATCTTATGAGGAGTGATTGAAGGAGCTGGGACTGTTTAGTTTGAGGAAGAGGAGGCTGAGGGGAGACCTCATCACTCTCTACAACTACTTGAAAGGACATTGTAGAGAGGTTGGTGCTGGTCTCTTCTCACAGGTAATTAACGATAGAACAAGAGGGAATGGCTTCAAGCTGCAGCAGGGTAGGTTTGTACTGGACATTAGGAAAAAATTCTTCACAGAAAGAGTGGTCAGACACTGGAATAGGCTGCCCAGGGAGGTGGTGGAGTCACCATCCCTGAATGTGTTTAAGAGTCATTTAGATGTGGTGTTAGGGGATATGGTGTAGGGGAGAACTTTGTAGAGTGGGGCTGATGGTTGGACTCGATGATCCCAAAGGTCTTTTCCAACCTAAATGATTCTATGATTCTATGAAAACTGCTGGGGCACTGAGGAAGACCATGGGATGCACTTCGATTCAGTCTAGACTGTTGTCAAGGAAGACCAAGTCAACTTTTTTATGTAATTGATTGCTGACTTTTATAAAATGTCCATCAAAGAAAAAAGGTTATAACATTTAAAAAAATTATACACAGTGGTTATTCCAGAGGAAGATATATGTCAGAATAAAAGACCTTAATTTTCTTCTGGGAAGATTAATTCTTAAGATCAGACAATGATAGGGTGAAACTGTATCAATTCTAGATTTATTTTTTTTTTAAAAGGGAATATTTTTATTGAAGAGGTTATTTGTTAAAAAAAAGTTTTGATAACGATCCAAAGGTTTTTGCCATTACATTAAGCACTTTTTTCTACCTGGTCAATCTGGATTTAATTACATATTTTAGTAAACAAACAAGCTCTGGGGGCATTAAGATTTTGATTTCTTTTCAGGATCTTATTTCAAAGTCCTGCTTTCATTGCTGTTGTGATTTAACCCCAGCCAGCAACTAAGCACCACGCAGCCACTCTCTCAATCCCCTGCCCTGGTTGGATGGGGGAGAGAATCGCAAGGATAGAAGTGTGAAAACTTGTGGGTTGAGGTAAAGATATTTTAATAGGTAAAGCAAAAGTAGCACACACAAGCAAAGCAAATCAAGGAATTCATTCACTTCCCATCAGCAGGCAGGTGTTCAGCCATCTCCAGGAAAGCAGGGCTCCATCACACATAACGGTTACTTGCGAAGACAAATGCCATCATTCTGAATGTCCCCCACCTGCCTTCTTCGTCCCCCAGCTTTATGTGCTGAGCGTGACATCACATGGCATGGAATATCCCTCTGGTCAGTTGGGGTCAGCTGTCCCAGCTGTGTCCCGTGCACCCCCAGCCTGCTCACTGGTGGGGAGGTGTGAGGAGAAGAAAAGATCTTGAGGCTGTGTAAGCCCTACTGAGCAATAACCAGAACATCCCTGTGTTATCAACACTATTTTCAGCACAAATACAACACTTAGCCCCATACTAGCTGCTATGAAGGAAATTAACTCTACTCCAGCCTAAACCAGCACAGATGCTCACAGGACCATACAATCCAAACACTGCCTGCATGTTTGTGAACTTAATGAGGCTGTCGTTTCATGATGAGCTCAGCCGACATTGAGGTCTGCTTGGACTCTTCTTTCTCAGTTGTCCTGTGAAGTCCTTTACACGAGTACTAGGTGAGATCACCCTGCTGAGACCTGGCTCAAGGAAGGTGTGTCTGGTTTGGGCAGTGGAGGAGGACAGCCTGCTCAGTTAGTTTTCAGTTACAAGCTTCTCAAGGATTGAAAGGGATGAGAAAAAAAGATCAGAGTATGTGACAGAAGGATGGGGTTTGCCCTTTTCAGCAATAGCTGATCATGAAACTGTGCCCTCTTTCAAGGGAATTTTATTCCATATTTCCCTTTATGGAGACCAGGACTTCATATGGAAAGTCTATCTTTGAATTGTGTTCATTGTTTTGAATCTTTCCTGATCTCAGAACAGAAGGTTTGCAATTTACACTAGCAAGGTAAAGGAGAAACCAAATAGAGCAAAAATACTTAGGAAGTAGTGACTAAGGAGGAATTTAGAAAGTAGAAGGGAAAAAAAAGTCAAAAGGGCAAAAGTAATATACCAATTAGACGAAACATATAACACAATACAAAGGGGTTTTTTTAAAAACTTTTTTTAAAAATTATTTTACTTTTCCATAACTGTAAAGCTTTTTCTATGTGATAAGGATAAATGCAGTAAATTCTACTGCATAACAGGTTACCAGGGGAATGAGTTACTTTTACACACCCACACATCATTTACTTTCAAATAATTCCCAAAAATTTAATTAGCCTTCACTTAGAGTGTATGGCATAGTTTTTTCAGTGTTCTAGCATGCTCATGGTTCATAGTTTAGTCACACGGACTAAAACATGATAAGAAACAGGTCTAAAAGATTAAATTTGAGTAATTAAATTAATGCAGTGTAATTACAACTCTGACCTTAAAAATCTAGCAAATTGTTCATACTCTTCGATTTTTATGTTGAAGACAGTGTCCTAGTATCAAAGTCCGTCATATGTTAACTTTCATTATAAGCGTAATTAATGACAGTCATATTGCCGAAGATCAAGTTGACAGGAAATTGCCTGCATCGACTGAGCATGAATTGCCTTTGAAGATATGACCAGCTTAGCCATGCTTTCCTTCTAATGACATTTTACATCATTCTTATTATCGTTGCTTTAAGCAGAAACTGGAATCTTCTTTATGTCAGTGCAAGAATGAGCAACGAAGGAAAAGAAAAAGAGATTGAGAAGTTAGGTTATATCTGATGATATCAAAAAGGCATTGCATATTCCTGAGAAACTTTGCAATTACACCCCTGGCCTCTACGGCTGCAGTGCTGAGGTATGCTCTGGATGCCCCAGCCAAGACCACACACACCTATCTCTAGACAGTTCGGTTTCACCACCATCCTAACTGTCCCACGCATCTGGCTGCCCAGGGACCTTGTTCAACAACCTCCTAGCATTCACTTTTTGCCACTCTCTTCTTTAAGCAACCAAGCTGCTCAACAGGTATTTGTCGCACTACATTCAGAGGTGATGACTACAATTAGTGAGATGCCCCAGCTCTACCTATTTCCTCCATGAGACGATTAGGCCGACTAGACCCTGTGTTTCCTGGATCCCTGCTACATTCCTGCAATATGAGGCATTTTAGCTAGCTTGTCTGGGAGGATGGATATTTATGATGGAGCAGAATGGCCTGCAGCAAAATATATATATATATGTAATATATATATAATACATATGTCCCAGGACATGGAGAAGGATGAGGTAGTCAATGACTTTTTTGCCTCAGTCTTCACCAGCAGGGGCTCTAGACACTCCACCCAAGTTGCAGAAGGCAAAGGCAAGGACTGGGAGAATGAGGAACTGCCCCCTGTAGGAGAAGACCAGCTTTCAGACCGTGTGAGGAGCCTAAAGGTGCACAAGTCCATGGGACCTGTTAAGAGATTCATCTGCAGGTCTTGAGGGAACTGGCAGGTGATGCCAGTATCCATCATATTTGAGAAGTCATGGCAGTCTGGTGAAGTTCCCACTGACTGGAAAAGGGGAAACTACCCCTGTTTTTAAAAAGGGAAAAAAGGAACTACAGGGAACTACAAGTCAGTCAGTCTCACCCCTGTGCCCGGCAAGATCATGGAGCAGATCCTCTGGGAAACTATGCTAAGGAACAAGGAAAATAAGGAGGCGATTGGTGACAGCCAATATGGCTTCACTAAGGGCAAATTGTGCCTGACAAATTTTATAATCTGTAGTTAAACAGACAGATTTTTTGCTAGAGAAATAGGAAGAATTTACATATAGTCAAAATTAAAAAAAACAACCCACAAATAAACAAACAACCTGTTCCAGTGTCTCACCACCCTCACAGTAAAGGATTTCTTCCTAATACCTAATCTAAATCTACCGTCTATCTCATTCCTAGTCATACTTTACTGGCCATCTTTTGATATCAGACCTGGGTCAGTCCCTCTTCTGTTCATTCTTAAATGCAGCCCTTATTTTATCACAGGTGCCTCAACAGCTGTGCTGCGTGGCTCTGGCTGGGAATGATGTCTTGTGGTAGTTATCTGCCAAAGTGTGATTTTGTCAAGAACCAGGTAGGCTGCACAGTGAGGAGGTCATCCCTGTTCTGCTCAGGCCACGCTGGTCCAGCCTGAGGTACACTTTGCTGTCCTGATGAGTTTCTAGCCTGACATATCTGGCTCTTACTGTGCCTACACAGCATATCTGGCCATGTTTGTGACCAGGATGAGATTCCCATGTCTCTCTGGGAGAGCGAAAGAACAGGAGGAGGGAAAGATGGTGTGCCTAGGACTTCCCACACACCTCTGCCCTTCCCCATGCGCCCCTCAAGCAGAGCTTGTGTGCTCCCAACCCCGGAACCTTGACTCCCAGGTTCCCAACAGATTTCAGCTCCTGCAGTTGGTGGTGTTTCAGCAGACATAAAAAGTCCCTCCAACGGAGCCTGAGATCAGCTGCACAACAGCATAGGGTGGGCCTTTCATGTTACTGGTAGTGTGACCTGTGAGAAAAGTCCTTCTCTTATTTCTTCAGCTTTCCCTGGCTGAGGCTGTGGATAATGAGGCTGAACACAGCAATGTCAAAGGGTGAGCACAGACTACTAATTCGGACCAGAAACTGCCATGGATTACCAAAACATAGGTGACAGTCTCTACAAATCTCACTGCAATCTTTACATTAGCAAATCATTTTACAGTTCTAGTGGGCCACCATCAAGTTTTTCAACTATAACTTGAACTTCTTTCCAAGACCACTGAAGCCATCTCTGGGGAGATAACCATGCATTGCCACAAAATTGCCCCTAAACTACCCTTTAAATATACTTATAAGACTTCTTTAGCAAAGGCCCAGCCAGACCACCAGCATTGTAGAGGATTTATACAAATAATGGGTGGGCTACTTCGATGCCTTTCAGGTAGGGGATGGCAAAGCAGAGATTACTTGGGTTTTGGTTTCAGGGGAGGCTACAATAGTTGATGGGATACATTCAGAGGAGTATGAGAGAGGGTGGTGTAGATGAGCATCCATCAGATGGCAGAATACAACTTCTCAGCAGCCATTTCTCTGCATTTGAGTTTCCCCACAAAAAGAGCCAGAGTGTACCTCTGAGCTGTCTCTGCGAGCAACTGGGGAACTACACACAGGACTAGTTGTAGACACAGTTTTAAAGTTGCTTTCTTATAGCTTTCATTTGCGTAGACACAATTTATGGAATATAATTGTCATTGTAGTTATGTCACAGTATACAAATGAGTGAGGTCCACGTATGAACACACAATTATTTGAGGTAAAAGCTGACCTTCCTTTTTAAGATACGTTGTCTGTTTCAATCTAATAAATTATGAATTGCACTTAGTGAAGAAATTTATATAGCAGTGAGCTACAGTACCCTTCATTCATATTTCACTTCTCTAAAATGCATTTTATAAATGATGTTAAGTTTGCCTTGCAGTAGGACTCCTGATAAAATGAATTATTTTTCCCCGGTACTTATCCCTGTTACCTGAGATTGCCTGATAACTTCTCTGGCAATAACAAAATAATCCCCCTATTATTAATAGCTATTTACTGGTACATATAATATCATTATGCCATTATTAAATAACTATGCTATCATTATTTACTAGTTCATGTAAAGCTACTCTGTTTGAGCAGGAAGAATAATAGATTACAGTACATTTTTCATTTTCTAAGGAGTTAAACACATCTCAATTACAAAAGGATCTACTTTATTATATTTTTAAGATGTTTTTTAAACTTCAAAAATAGTTTTTCATTTACTGACATGGAGTTCTGAAATAATATTAGAAAAATGGGATCCTGAAAAGATTAGAATATTGTCAAGAAAGTTTGCAAGAATTTGTGAATCTCCTTTCCCAGTGATATCCTACCACTGCAACCTCACTCGTTGAGACTTCACATACAAAATAAAATACCACGGGGAAAAATAGATACTGAAGAATATCTCTTTAATCTTTAGCCTATTTAAATGTAAGCCTACATTTAAAGCCTATTTAAATGTAATGCTTGCATTTGGTATCACTTGTTGAATAATGATATAAACATCTGAGATATAAACATTCTACTATGAATTTAAATTTTAAAAAATCTAGAGTTTCAAAATATTCTAATGACACCAATAATTCCTCAGCCTTCCACTTCATGTATAAACATATAGCTTAAGATTCACCAGATCTATGTATTCCTCAGGAAAGAAAAACCAAAAACTTCTCATCTTTGCCAGATAAGAGATGACTTTTGGCTATCCATTCTACTTACATTTCTGTATGAATTTTAAAATCATTGTCATAGATTAGCATTAATAACTGTAAGATATGAGATGTCAACATATCGAGTAGTCTATCCAGTTTGTAATTTTCACTTTTTGTAGAAGGAATACGAATCCAAGACAGGAGCAGATTTTTTTTTTGCATAGCCTCATGTATCTACCTTCCCACTTCTGACTACTTTGAGTAGATCATATATTTCAGCATTTCCTCATGTATTTCTCAGGTTAAATACAGCCTTTTCTTTTCAGGCTCTGAGGATCAAAATACTTAGGAAAGATATCATATTTGTGTGAGATACTAGAAGCCGTCCACTTGATTCTGATTACCAAGCTGGTTGTTAGAAATTCCTTACTAGGAGTGACTGTTACTAGGAGAGAACTTTGGTTCTTGACTTGACCCCAACTCATGCTTATGTCTTCATTTAACACAATAATTTTATTTATACATATAAATATATAAAAATATATATACACTTTGATGGGGAAATTAAATGCAATATTTTCAAGGAAAATATGTGGCAGAATTATTTAGTCAGACTACAGCATATATAAAGTCATTTGTAGCCATCCCACTGATCATATTCAGTAATGAGCACTTCGGAATGATGAATCTGTTATGGTTCCTGATTAGCCAACTGATTCAAGTCTTGGTTGTTCAAAATATCCTCTGGGGTTTTTTTAGAACACGAGTACTTTTTTCAAACTAGACTCACACAGAAACACCACTTGTATTTTCAAGTGCAACAAAGGTAAAAGGTAAAATCTAAAGTCTGACTTGCAGACACAGTAGCAGCCACAAGACTTTGGTCAGTAGCATGAAGTCTTGAAGAAAGGGCATAAACATTAGAAAAAGACACGCAGACATTAAAGCTCAGATACCAAAGGCTTTTGGTTCAAAATAAAACTCAGAAAGTTAGGACCCTAAATCCCACAGAGGGCAAAATCTGCTGCCTAAATCCCACTGAATGTAACCTGTTCAGCAACTTTAAAAATATCTATTATATGATTAGCATACTTAAATACAGACATCAGAAGATTACAGAAATTATTGCGTGTGCATGGTTGACAAGAGAAGGAAAGAAAGATTTGACATGCTTAAGGTCACAAAAACAAACTAGCACACTGTAAGAAATAGTCACTATTCCCACATCTTTCACTGTCTGAAGGAATACAGTTAGGAGTAGGGCCGCAAGACCATTCTTCAGTGCAGCTGATGATATCTGTCAAACAATGAGGTTTGCTCCCACTGCCTAAGAAATAAAAACAGGCTGCGTAGCATCAGAAGGCAAGAAACTCTGATATTCAAGAGTTTATTGAAAATCTGCCAGTGCTAAAAAGATAACTTCATGTGAGAATTACTGGACTACATTCATCTCTGTCATAACTGCATTTCAATCATTAAGTTACTCTAGGAAGAATTTAGGCTGCCCATAAAGAAAGAGACAAACCACCAGAGAGGGTCAGAGTTAAAAATTAAAATAAAAAAATCAAAAAATCAAAAATATAGTATTTCCTTTAATAAACTGAGATTTTGTAATAGCTATGGTTCCAGTTAGATTAAAAAGTAAAATCTGAGCAAGGCTTTTGCGTCTCTTTATTTTCAAAATTAGAATCTGTTACCATCGGTGCTCAGTTTACCGCCACAAGTGAAAATAAGAAATCCCTAAAAAATTGAATTACTTATTGAATTACTTACCCTCTATTTATATTAATTAGAAGAAAACACTTTAAAGGAATTACACTTCAGTCAATAAAATAGTTCCAAATGTAATTAGAAACAGGACAAATGAAAACATTGAATTAAGAGAAATCTGAACTGGTTACAGCCACCCAAAGGCCAGCCCTATAACAGTAAGTGAACCACGCTGTGGTAATAAGAAAAACAAAAACTGTGACTGCCCATGAAAAAATAATAATAAAACCATGATAAAACAGATCCTGGTAAATACTCCATGGCTGAAAAATATTTACAAGTTTGTGAAGCCATTCAAGGAAAGAGATATTTTTAACCTGTAGGCTGCCAGTTCCCTGAAAGAATAAGGCAAAAGAAGCAAGGGGTTTTTTATGTCATATCCAAAGAAATACTGGCTTATTTGGCAAAGTCCAGTCGTTCAACATTTGGGTGGGTAGTCAGGAGCAAACGTAGCTAGAGACAGAGTCACGAAGCTCTGACGTGGAGTTCTCATTCAATAAAGGCAGAGCACATATGGACCATACAGTTGGCTGATTTGCCTATGATGATAAGGTAGGAGGATGAAGAAAGTGAAGAGAAATGGTTTCTTAAGCCAAAGAGACTGCCTCCTTCATCACTATCAGTGGTACCTGACTAGCTCCTGCCTGGGAAAACAAGACCAGGCCCTCAGAAAGGCTAATGGAGGCAAAGGAGATTGGTTCTTGAGACTATTTATCACTCTTTCTCAGCCCCTTCAGCTCTGACAGCAGTTACCATGGATTTTTCTTTCTTCTGCTTTGTAACATTTCTCCTACAGTGCAGTTGGAAAAAGATGATTTTCCTCAGTGGAAAGTAGCAGAAGCCTTTTCCTGTTACTGTTTTATTTCTGCCTGTTCATATAATGTCATATTACTGAGGCAATTCTGAGAGTCCTGGGAGGTACCAGATCTAGTTTCCTAAAGAATAAAGGAAATTTTTCACTTCCCCAAAGAGTGATAAACAAAAAGGAAGTAGAACCAGCCTGCTAATTCATCCGGTTGACTCAGTGCTAAAAGTAGCCTGTATACTCTCTTTTTAATTTTAGAACTCCAGGACGCAGTTACACCTGACTGCGCAGAGGTAGGAACTCGTCCCTGAAAAATGTTCCCTGCCATGGCACTTGTTGTCACCAGAAGCAGTGATGCCTTCTGTGGGGTACTTAATGCCACTGTGCAGGAAAGTAGTAGCAAGATTTTAGTTGTACTGAATGTAGTCCTCAAGAGAGACTGGTGGTGTTGCATGTGCAATTTTAGACACAATTTCCTCACACTGTTTTCCCGCTGCTAGTTTAGGAGCAAATAGCATTGAAAGCCACCCTCCAGTTTTAATGATGTCATGTTCTATACCCACAGTGTGTTTATGAGTGCGCGGGAAAATATTTAAATATTTAGATGGATATGCGCATTACTGTTTTTTCTAATCTAAGTCTTTTTAGCCACAGGGAATAATTCAAAATGCATATGGAGTTAACCAATTTTAAGTGTTTCTCTTGTAACTCTTCTAACTCAAGCCATGGTTTTATTATTCAAGGGAAGCAGCACTTTTACTTTCTTGGGATCTGAACATAAAGACAAAATAAATGGAAACAGTACAGACTGCAGACACATGCACAGCTAGACATTTACACTGTTCTTGAAATGAAGATAAAAGCCTCAGTTTTGTCCAAGTTCATCCTTGATGCCCAAGATACAATTTTAAGAAAGGGGCTTATTTCTGAAATAATGTGTGAGAGAGACGGATATGGACAGTTCTTCAAGAAAAAGTAATGATGAGACAATTTGTTTCATGAGGATCTATTCTATTCCATGAGCACCACTTAGCCCATGAAGTGGATTGCAATAGTTTTACAGTGAAAAGGCTATTGAGCAATTTCTTTTGAAGGCTTTCAAGAAAAAGGAGGTTGTGCTATTTATGCATGCAAGATCTGATTGCATTCACGTTATCTACTCCTATGCAAAAAAAGTTTGCATTTTAATAGTAAATCACCTACAATGGGCAAGAAAGATTTATGTGCATAAGAATGTTGAAGTAAAATATATCATTTGACTAATACAAACATATTGCAATTATTTCTGCTCATCAAATCTCTTACACGAAAGGATGAGCATTTGCCTTTCTTTCCAGTGATGATATTCAGTTTAGCTGACCTGTTTAATCAGTCAGTAGAAAGGAAAGGAGGACAGAAAATATGACTTAAATTCATTTTACATTCATAAACATTTACAAATAATTAGAGCTAACATTCTATAATGGCACTGCTCTAATAACATTTTACATAATCACAGACATATTTTCCCCTGTCCCAGCAGAATCTTTTTTGTTTAACTCTTTTTCATGAAAATTGATCTGTCTTGATATTTTTCAATGGCAAGTATTGCTCACAAGCAGGCAAAAAGGGATTTTATTTATCTGACCAGCCACCGTTATTGAGAGGTGTGATCACCTACTTCTAAACTACCTACTTTATGCTCCTTCTATAGGAGATGGCAGAAAAAGGAACATTAGGACACAATTTATTTAATCTTAAAGTTGATGTTTAGAATTAATCAGATGAATGCTGTAGAAAAGCCCATTTTTCCTCCTCTGGGTATGAAGGGAGCCCAGCACATCTAATTCATATGAGGAAGTATGTGTGGTAGTTTCTGAACTTAACATGGTGAATACCACAATAGGTGTCCCCAGCTGGGTTAACATTCCCCTAGTGTCCCAGTCAAGGTCTAATCCTTAGGGTGTTTTGCATTGCCACTCCAAATTAATTTAAGGGCTTTTGACTTACAGTTCCACAGAGATATAAAGTGGTATTTAATCAATAAGAATATCCTGTCAGAAAGGTGGCAAGCATTCATCTAGCAGCACAAAGGAGGTAAGTTCTTAATTTCTGTTTGAATATTCACTTGAATGCTTAATAGAACATATGTATCCCATTATATACATCTCTGTAACCCAATCAAATGTCATTCATAATGAAAGCATCATGGACAGTGTCTAGCAAAAAAGTTCTGGTGAATTGACCGAGCTCACACATTTCTTTGAAAAGCCTGTAATTAAGGAATATTCCTAAAACAGGTCATTGATTGTGCATTTTATGTATATTATTACTATCCTTTATGTTCGAGACATAAAATCTATCTTACAGTATACAGAATACATTTCGCATTTAAAGTTGCTAACTGTTGGCTTTGGGAGAAATATAAAATAAGGATCAGTTGCAGAATAAGATAACAACCTTGGAAGATAATGAGAAGATAAAGTAAAAAATAATTCTCAACAAAATCTATACAATTTACTGCTCCTGTTCAAACCATATCAGCTCATTTTCACTTTGTCATTGGTTGTATAGGATGGACATAATGACTTTAATATTATGCAATTTTATGCTGTGACACTGCACTTATTTTGCTTTTGACTATATGAAACGACCTAACACAACCAATTTGATAAATCCCTTCATAGGGGGAGCAGCAAGCAGCAACGTTCTGAGAATATTTTGGCACCTGTTGGAAGACCTCCCAATATTCCAGGCTACCACGAAGTTGTGCTAAATTTAGGGAATGCCAATACCTCATCCTACAGTGAGTAAATTATCTGGCTGGCTGCAAAATTCCCCTGCATTCAGAAGAAGGACACCTAGTTCTTGCTTTCCTTCCATGGATGCTGAAGTACCATGACAGCTCAGCTATAGCTGAGTTGGGATCACAATCACCAACATTTTTAATCATCCTTCACAATGCAAACATACTGCAGATATTTGCAATTGTGGGCTTTCTGTAAACAAAAGGGCATAATAAATTAAGTTGTGGAAAAGATGTTAGACAGAGGTAACTCGAGTTACATAGCTACAAAGGGCAGGAATGGCAAGCTTACTCTCACTTAGAAAGAAAAAATATAGTAATAGTGAGTTCTCTTTTTTCCTTGAAAGAGTTTTCTGAGAAGACATTAGAAGTTTTCTACGAAACAAGGTTAAAATGCAGGGAGCAACCCAGTAGTGGGAGTGTAGCTTGATTATACTGTGTGGTGCCCTGTTGATCTCAGGCAGGTCATCTCTTGCCAGAATACGTGATTTAAATCACAATGTTCATCCTGCTTCCCAGTTGTATGTCATTTTGTCCAAGAAGTGATTTGAGCATCAAGACTTTCAGATGCATGTGCCTGTGTCCAGAACACTACAATGCATCACCTTAAAAATGGAAATAATTCATTTTTTTAGCAGGAGTTTGACAATGATCGAATGAGCAATGAACAGCATAAGAGGCACTAGGGGGTTTAGTAATATTAACTTTAAAGACATTGGTTTATTCCTGCTGGAGAGAAATCTCACTATATGAAGAATTTTGCCAGGAAAAACAATTCCAAATGAACATTAAGGGGTATAGGCTTTCTCTGATTAAATTATCTCGTTTTCCTTTTTTTTTTTTTTTTAATGAGTAGCAAGGGAATACATGTCCATGTATTTGGACAATTAAAACACTTTAGCTTTGGGTAAATAGTGATCTCTATTCAGTTGGCTCCAACTAGTAGCATCCAACAAAAACATTTTCTTCTTCCACTTTCTAAGTTTCTGAAATTTTCCATTTGGCCCTAAGATATTATCAATGCAGATTATGCAGGTTAAATAAATAATATAGCCCCTGAAATTTTAAGACTTGTATCTTGAGTTTTCACAGATCAGATGCAACACCTGCATATACACCATTAAAGCTGCTGCTATCCTTTATGCAATATCAATCATTTCTATGAATAATAGAATTTTACTTTCTTCTTATACTTCATTCGGAGTTTATACTTTTCTTTCACTTCCCACATTTCTTCTCTTGTGAGCTTACCTGTCGGTTTCCATATTATTGTGCCTATCATTGTCTGGATTTCACTGTGATAAAATCTTTTCCCACATCAACACTGCTGATTTTTTCATTCCAACAAATCCCTGTTGTGTGGCTTCCAAAAACTCCAGACCTCTAGACTCTGCTACATGCAGAAAAATGCAGGCTTTCCTTTCATTTCTCCACTGCCTCAAATCAATTCAAAAGCACTATCTCATCCTGTTGAAATGTCTGGCAAGCTAATAAAATCCACAAAAGAACAAAGATTTTTGTGCTTGGCATAAACCTGGAAGATGAGTTCAGGTTCTTACTTTACTACTGCTCCCACGTATCACAGTGAACAAGTCGAATGCTGCCATATCCTTTAAAAGATACGCAGACACATGCTTTGTCTTGGAAACACTTAAGTCGTCATGGTGGTAACATTATCAGCAAATTGGCACTTGCCAAAGTAATTTCTGACACATTATTTAGCTAATAAGGTGGTCAGAACCCAACCTGTGTCAAAGATAAAATAATCCAAAGAGAGATTTTGAGACTAAAGAGCAGATGTCAGTCCCATAGCAAGGCACAGCGCACACCAAATCCTTTATGTACTTTTGCTAAAGGCTTGCTAAAGACAAACTATTACAACCTGCAGAAGCAATTTCATGAGAAGATCATTTAAGGGTGTAGAGAAATCTGGACAAGCATCAAACAGATGATAGAATCATAGAATCTTCATGGTTGGAAAGGACCTTTGAGATCATCGGGTCCAACCACCAACCCAACACTGCCAAATCCACCACTGACCC
>VWZL01000298.1:1074151-1125080 GCA_013396915.1 Stercorarius parasiticus | reverse complement strand
AGCAGATCAACACTCCCACCTAGTTTGGTGTCATCTGCGAACTTACTGAGGGTGCACTCAATCCCCTCATCCAGATCATTAATAAAAATGTTGAATAAAACTGGCCCCAAAACTGAGCCCCGAGGGACACCACTGGTGACTGGCCACCAAGAGGATTTCACCCCAGATACTGACTCTGAGAGAAGAGACAGCTTTCCCAGCAGGTACTGGGATGAGTAAGAAATCTGGCAAGACTGCCTCAAGGATCCTAAGGAAAAGTACTGTTGGTTTTTTTTTTTTATTTCTTGTTGGGTTTTGGTTTTTCCCCCCCGCCAAAGGAAAGGTTTTGAGAAGCTCTTAAGACACCCAAGAGGATCACGACCACAGTATGGTGGCAGTGCCACAGCTGCAGGGAGCAACATCCAGCTGAACACTGAGCCTGACTCCACTTCTGCCTCTGTCAGCTGCTTGGTTGCTCCAAGACACCACAGCATTGACAGTTCCTGTCCCTTGGCACCCTTTCTTTTTTCCTCCCCGAGTAATTTAAAAAATTATCCTCAGACTAACAAGTTACTTACTGGTGTCTCCATCATCCTATCATTGTGAATATGTCATTTATCTTTGAAACAGCTCTTTAACTGCACGAGAAAACATATGTTGCTGTACTGACACCCCATCTATGCAGACGAACCTGTTGATTGGTATGCAGTTGAATGATTTTAGTTTTTCACAAAAGTCTGTCTGTGTGAATTCCATGTATTGATTATAGATGGTAAGAGCAACAGCATATGACATAAAATTATATTGCACCACTGTGAGGGTCTCTTTTGTCACGGTCCCTCCTTTTTGTACAAGTCGTTATACTGAGTGGTGTCCGGTATCCCTCTCAATTCGTAAGGTCAGTGAACAGAAGCAAGTCCATTCATCAAATTATTTTTTCTAAGGAGCTTTGTTGAAGAAGTCATAATACATGTTCAAGCATTTTGTTGTGTTAGCAGTATGAATGCTGCCGTTACCAAACTTATTTATAGAAAAACCTTGCTGAAAGCTGATTTACCAGGACCTCTATTTAATTGCAGTATCTTGTTACATGTAGATGGCACCGCTCTTCCTCCAGAGAGAAAGCTGTAAGGCTAACTCTGGAGAGGGGTCATGCTTAATGAGCCTGGGCTTTTGCCATTTTCCTGTGTATGATTTCTTCACTAAACAAAGCAATAGCATAAATAAGTATTTCTCTTAAAAGAGCAGGGGAAATAGGTTACCACAGTAGTTATGGCTGGCTTAGCTTACATGTTTCTTTGCTCTTAAGTCAACAGGACTTTGAACTTACTCTCACAGACACTTACAGGAGAAAGAGAAACCTCCAGATGGGCTACAATTACTTGAAACGAGCAGCTGATTTTGTAACAGAAGCAGAACTGGTTGGATTTACCTCTGCAGTTGCAGGAGCAGCCTGATAAATATCCTGATTTAACCTGGAGCATTTCCAAAAGACTGAGAGTGACAGGAAGATAACTTAACGATTTCAGAAAAAGGCCTTTAATTTGACAGCGTGTCGATTGCATGGAGCAGTAGGTACGTGTGGGAGATGACACGGCAATTGCATAGAAAGCTATCTGGAAATAGGGACCTGAACAGCTATGCCTGATGGTTACTCAGCGCTTTGTGCTATTGCCTCCTTTCCTCTGAACTTCAATCACCAGCGGAGCAGGGAGAGATGATTTTTTTGTTAGCTGTGTGCCTCCTCCTCTGCCTCCCTGGCTCTTATCAGAAGAAACTTAACCCATTCTAATTTACATTCACTTACAACACCTCCCTTGTGAACATCTCCCTGATTGAGAATAACTGGAAAACAGCAGGACTGGGCTGTATTCCCGCCTTTTCCCAGCATTCGCCCCAAGTTGGAGAGCGTGTTTGTGGCTGGCCACCCTGCCAGGTCTATGGCCAGGGAGGAGTCCACAAAACCAGAGTTTGTCTCCAGCGCAGGGGTGCTGTTGTCAGCACAATGAGGGACATAGAAATTGCCATATCTAATCAGAATAATGGACTGTCTACTACAATGTCCTGAGGCCAGCAACAGATGCTTTGGAGAAAAATGTTTAAAAAGAATCAGTGGTAGGTAAATGTGGAAAAATCTGCAGTTAGAGAAGGTTTTTCTTATCTGCTTGTGAAAAATAGTGTATTACACATTATTTTGCATGATACACACATTTGCTCACCTGTGATATTAATCTTGCCTTACAGATGTTAAGCTGAGGGGGACTAATAAGGAAAACCAAATGAGTAACAAAATAATGACAAAGAGGAAGGGCTGTCATAAGAAATACCAAGGGTTCTTAATGAAGCTGTCACTGAGAAATAAGCCCTAGTCTGGAGCACACTCGAATGTCAATGCTGACTCTTTCGTGCCCAAACTTAGGATCAAATTATATACCAGACTTGGAAAATAATGATTTCAAAGGCTGGAAAGAGAACATGATTGAGAGGCTTGTCAGTATCACAAATTTAACATGGAGCAAAGCACCACTAAGAACATGATGTAAAGATTAAGAAATTTCTCTAAGGTTTATGGGAGCACCTGACTGGGGGTAGGTTTGCAGTCTCCACTGCTTGGGGTAGGCTGCAGAAGCTTTTAGGTGTATCAATATTGCAAAATGTTTGCATGCTAGATTCAACTCTAGTTTACAGTGTGCCTCTGTTTTTCATGTTTATCTTGGAGGGTAATTCATCACTGGTGACAGAACCACCATGGATGCAGCAGTGCAATATAGCAAGTTTCAAATTCAATTCAAATAAAGCAGAAAGGCTTTAATTCACTGTGGTGACATCTGGAAACACAGACAAAAGCTAAGAGAAGGTGATACATTTTCCTGGTTACTAACTGGCATGCACAAGATATTCCAATTTTCCTGTATACAAACTAATCCCATATGCAGGCTACTTCCAATTTTGTGAATAAAAGCTTAAGGAGGAATAGATTGGTTACAAATCTGGAAGAAAGACCCCATTTCAGGCCTTAGAAGGCAATAGCAAAGTGCTTGTATCATCAATGTACTATCATCGTTCCCTATTTATCTTCATAACTGACCCACAGAAAATATCGTCTCAAGGCAAAAAAAAATTGCCTCCTGCAGAAATAGATTGTATCACATCTTCTTTTGGCTTCCCATAAGCAAGCCCCAGTCCTGTAGTAGTCTTGCCTACTGGCTTCCCATGGGGCATGGCAGCGAGGCCCTGTAGGACATTGCCTTCTTCATGCCATGCCACCTGGCTCTTCACCTCCTCTGGGCACTCCTGGCTGGACTCTGTAATTGGGGACCTTGCAGTTGCATTTGTATCAGAGCCTGGGCTATTAGTTGAATTCAGTTTGCATACGATTACTGCAGATATGGGCATATTACCCATCTCCTTACCAGCTCTCCTCTGGCAAGCCTGGGTAGCCATGCGAAGAAGACCTAGATGGATCGGAGTTCATCACAGAATACAAATCTTCTCAGGATCCAGCTGCATGCCTGATGTTAACCCATGCTGAAATATGAGCTACTGCTTCTATCTCCATCTTGTCACTGCCTCTACCTACAAGACTGGGACAAAGAAGCTAGTCCCTACTCAGACTATTTCTTGCTCACTTACAGAAGAGTCTTTACCTATGCTTGTAAAGCAGACTTACATGGAGCAAACAGAGAGCAAACATTTATTTTTTGTCATTAACATTAACAGTTCTGACTCTGGATTTGTAGAATCACTTTCCAAAGGGCTGTTGCATGCAATCCTGGCACATTTGCTTACTATTTTACTCTCTAATTTAAAATTCTGGAATGGTGGGTTCTTTCGCTGTCAGCTGCAAATGAAACAATTGTCTCCTACATATGCCCCAATCACATAACACAATACCCTGGAGAAATAGAAGCTTTCATTATTGACATAGGGAAAAAAATACAGATGGCAGTAAATGATGTCCTGTAAGCCCTGTTTCAGCCCAGAGCAAATTTGAATGGGCAATTTGATGTGCCAACAACAACAAAACCCTAAACTGATGCAAATTAACTTCAAGGATGGGAACTGAACCCACAGTAATAGTATTACAAATTACATCCTCAGTTAGGTAATCTTAGTTTGTTGCCATATAAGGAATGGAGTTTAATTGTATTTTTCTTGACTTTTTTGAGACACTTTATTTATTTATTTGAACAGAAGCTCTTTGTGTTCTCAGTGTTCAATATTGTTTCTGTTCTCAGAGTGGGCTGGAGTGGGATGCACTAGAAGAGAACTCACAGTTACTGTGTGTCTTTTGAATATAAAAATTTTTTAGACTACTAAAAATATATAATATCAAGACAAATAGAAAGGTTTCCTTTAGAGATATCAAGGTGACCCCACATCATGGACAGATTGCATGGTAAAAAGCAAAAAATTGTGTTTTTAAGTCTGCTAGCTCTATCCAGTTACACCAACATGGCCAAAATCCTCACTGAGAAGAAAATGGTCTAATCTAGCTAAAAAGTACGTTACACGTAAGATTTTCGTCCCCTTCCCCCCAAGAAAAACCCAGCCAAGATACCTGAAAAACTCTTTATCTTGCATGTGCATAAATTCTCTTGAGGCTACCAAAGCTGCCTTCTTCACAGCCTTAGAGCCCTCTCTGTGCTAAGGTGTGACTCAACTGGTTGTTTACAGTGATGCTGCTGGTCAGTTCCCATGGAACCAAACTTTCTCTTTAAAACGTTTCCTTCCTAACATCAGAGCTGTGCACAGAAACCCAGAGCACAATTTGTATGAATTAAGTGAGCTTTCCAATAGATAAATATTATACTAAGTTCTCCTTTGCTGCAGTTTCTCACACAGGTTATGTTGACAGCTACATCTAAGTTACCATCTGGTCACGTACTTTGTTCTAAAGAACTGTGGCTGGTGCTTGGTACATATGTTTTTTATTTTTCAACCCAAAAAAAACCCAACCCAAACAATCCTTTGAAGCCTCTTTCAAGTTAGTAGACCTAAAAAAAAAATAAATTGCTTGATGCTGTACGGAGTTATCATATGTACTTCACTGTTCCCATAGCAACCTGTTAGAGGATAAAGGGAAGGGAGAAAAACTCTGTTCGTGGGCCCAGAGGCTGCAAAATGTTGCTGAATGGACCCAGAGGGCTCTCAGGGACAGAGCAGGCTGGAGAACATTCTCAGAATACACTGAAGAGCACTGTGGAAAATGTGATAAACTTCATAGGAAGGCCTTCGCAAAATTATCAGGAGAATGTCAGTGCTACTGGGCAAATAGCAGGAGCATCAATAATTTCATGGACATCTTTCTGAGGCCTTCAGAGGACTAAGGTTCAGTGCTGTATAGATGTTATAGGGAGGTGAATGCCAGAACACGGATGTTGAAAGGCACAGATCCATTTAAGACCGAGAAGTTCATGGAACCCAAAATATCAGAGAATTTTGGGCACCTAAAGGTAGTCACCAGGACTGACCAGTAACTGCCTACTTACAGATTTCCAAAGATATGGAGTATCTACAGAGAGAAGTGTAGTTTGTTCATCATGCTTACCATTTAACAGCCTAAACATGCAGTTAGGTTCAAACTCCAAGAAGCCAGGTTGGAGAATTCCATCTGTACATTCAAAACACATCTAATTGTTAACCTGGGGTTGCAGTGCAGCAGACACTTCTATGGTCAGTTTTGCCACAAGCAGCAACTCAAGCCTGCTGAATGGGGAGATCACACTCTCCGTGGCTTTGGTTTTTTCCCTTTTTTTAACTGATCATTTAAATTGAATAAATGTATCTGATTAAAAGATACAAAGAAACAGTTGTTTACAGGGGAAAATGGACTATCTTGCAGAACCATAGACACATCTGCATTCTTTCTCCCTCATCCTCTCTGGAATATGCTTATTTATTCCTGAGGATCTTTCATTTGATATTGTTTTACTCCATCTAATACAAAAATGTAGTTGAAGGCACTGTTCAGAAACAGGTGTCTGAGCCCTTGTCACAAACAGGATGCAACGACTAGCAGCCCTAAAGCGGCATGTGTTGGTAGACCACACTGAGATGGTTATAAAATGCATATTAATCTCCACTAAAAATGCAGTGTTGGTGAGGGATTTGAGTTCACGCTTACTACATTAGTATGAGGAGAAAATGCATTAGCAAAGTGGTAATACAAATATAGATGGCTACAAAAATGGAAAATAAGTAAACAAAAATAAACATAAAAAATACAAAGAATACATTAAAAAAAAGGACAAAAGGCGGAGATTGACATGAGAAATAGAAGAGACTGAACATGAAATAAGTGTTAAAACCAGTCATAAATTTCACAGAAAAGATGTTTAATTCTTCCTATTTGTAGAAGTTTAGTATTTTGGAATTTGTTTTGAAGCATTTTTGCCTGTGAAGACAGTAAATTTTGTGACATTTCACACCACAGAGTCATGGAAGATTAGTGAAAATTAGTGAAAAAAACCCCTCACTCTCATAATCTTTATTCATGTGAACTTCTAAATTTGTCTTACACTAACTTCCCACCTTAATGGCTTAAGAGCATCCAAACTGCAGTGCTAATTAGCCTATACTTGGAAACTCCTAAATGTAACTGAAGTTTCTGGAAAAAACAGAGAACTTTTTTTTTTTTTTAATGTTATTGAAAATCCATGTATGGGGAAAGACTCTGTGGCATAACTTAAGAATCCTCACTGAAGGTATTCTTGATGACACACTGTTGCACTGAATTTTTCTGGTTTAATTTACAGCTGATTTGGGCAAGCAAACTATGATGCATATCTCATCATATATGATGTATATCAATCATTATATTACATAATTAATGTAGCTTCAAGGCTGCCAAACTAGATTGCACTTTGCACATCCTTCTTACGTATAAGAGAAATTACACCATTTGAGAAAGAAAGACCATTTTCTGCAGTGAACCTAAGGGGGAGGGGAACAAAAGCAGGTGCATTCTGCAAATATGTTCTGTTTTCCCTGGTTCAACTGTTGCTGATTCAGCTGGTAGCACTTACGTGAAAGATACTGAGCTTCTGATCCGGCATTCAAAGTGGTCACGGAATCAGCACCCTCCCAAAAAAAAAAAAAATCAGGAAAGAACTTTTAATTTCACTAAGAAGATCAGGAGCTGGGAGTGAAAAGTCAGAAGGATTTCATTTTGTAGAATGCATTACTTCCCCCTCCCTCGTGGGTATGTGTCTGGGTGATACTGTTCAGACTATAAGGGCTTCCCGACATTTTCAGTGTGGAGTCAAGCTGCCTACTTTAGACCACAGCTTGGACTTGAGCAAAAAGAAAATCCAATATGAGTTTGGGGTTTATTCATTTGTTTATTTATTTATTTAAATGATACTAACAATTCAGGTAAGGGGAAAAACTCTATGATTATCTTTTAATAACACTCCTTACAGACATCAATAAAATACATTGATTTTTTTTTTTTGGGCCAACAGTCTGGTAGGAATGAGTGAGGTGACAGTTAAGCCACAGCCACAAGTGGTTTGTCATCAGCTGCGTTCTGTGTGAAGGGGTATAACGGCACTTCTGCTGTTAGGTACTGCCAGCAAAGATGCTGCCTTTCTGCTGCTAGGAACTGTCTTTCTTTTAAAATATGGTTCCGCTTACAAGATGCTTGATGTATCTGAGACCTTCTCACACACCAAGTGGAAGTGCAAATTTGGCATCAGAGCAGACTGTACAGATTGTTAAAATGAAGAACAAACCACTTCTGTAGAAATACCTTCTCCTTTCCCCTGTATCTAATTTATAATTCTCGTCTGCACTGTCACTGTTTTGGCTTTTCATTGCCTCACCTCAGCTTTGCTTTCAGAGGTGTGCGCACTGCTCATCGTCCTGCCCCGTTCTTCCCCTTTTATCCACAGCCGCCTTTACGTTTGGATCCTTCCTTCTTTCTCCGAGGCAAGCAACCTCCTCTCCGCTTTCCTCTCTTCTCAAACGTCACTTCTGGATAGCTTTCAACTGTCCACCTTTGATATAATTTTCTCCTCTTCATTTCGTGTCTCATCATGAGCAGCTGTGATAAAAGCAAAATAAAGTCCTGCTGACAAGATACGTTCAAAACCAAAAAGCTGCACTCATGGTTGCTATGTGCTGCATTATATTAATTTAACTTGGAGAAGAGTATTTTTAAAGGCACATAGGTGATAACCGGCCAGTCCTCCGTGACCTTCTTTGCTAGTGGGGTGTTTCTGAGAATTGCCATCCACTTATTGCTATGGCAATGAATATTCCTCTTTCAAAAGTGGCATATTATTAATAGCAGATAATAATACATACAAGTAGCTGCTTCTCTGCCTCCTCAAAGTGCTCTCTAAAATGTCACTCACGCCTTGCCTAAAATGTTCCTGTTATTGCAATACTTAATGGCATTGTGATATTTTTTGGCACCTGTATAACAAGACACAAATGGAAAAGTTTATGAGTAATTTGAGTAAATCATGGACCTTTCCGTGATGTTTTGGCTTAATTTTGCCAGTTATATCTATTGCATGAAAATTCAGTGTTGTATGTTACAAAAAATGATCACTGCACAAAAGTATTTGCAGACATATTGCAGCTCCTCTTACTGTTTATCTATTATTCCAGTAAATATGAGCAATAGAGCCCATAGTAGCACCAGACTTTTAAATGTACCAATATGGTGGGATGCTCATGCTACCATTGTCTCACTGTAAGGGCACCACGAGTCCTGTGCCTGTTCACCAACAGCCCTGCACCCTGCTGCATTGCACCAGCCCTGCTTCTGCCTCCACACCTCTCTCTTCCCAAAGCAGGGTCTACTGGTAACACTACCTGGATAATCCCTCCCTCCTCTGACTCCTTCTCTCCAGGTGCTGGGGGGAAAAGAGGGGTACGACCAGGTGTGAGTGGTGAGGGAGGGGGTTATCCCCACACCTCCCATAGGCAGGGTGTGGGAAGTCCTGTAGTCCAGAGGACCAAGAGAGAAGGTCACCACCTTGTACTGCAGTTTCCACCGCACTGAGGTTCTCCAGATCAGATTTCAGCTGACCCAAAAAAACCAGATGTCTGCATGGAAGAACGAAGGGACCACCACCCTCAATTACTATCTAATACTAGCTGCCATCAGTTCAGGGAGATAAGATGCAGTTACCTCAACATCTCAGTATCCCTTTTTCTTCAAAGTTTCTCGCTGGAACATTTCCCAAAAGTTATATCTACAGGCATTTTAAACACATAACAAAGCAAATGAAATGGAACAGCAATAATAAAAACTTACAACAAACTCACTGAATTTACTATAATATTTAGCATTTCAGGTTTGTAAGGCTTGAACTCCAGGATTGTTATTACAGTCAGCAGTGACCCTCCATGACATTTTATTCTATTTCATTGAGTTCTGCCACCAAAGTACCCACGCAGACCTAGGAAAGAGTTGCATCAGTGCTAGCAGAAAGTCCTACTGTGAAACTTTTTTATTGGAAAGTGGTCAAATCGCACCATGTTCATAATGTATTAATGAAAAAAACGCTAGGATGTTACTAATGCTCTAAACTCTGTTTCTGCATAAAGATGATCCAGTAGTATAAAGTATCATATCTTAGATGATGAAACATTCTTTTTTGTATGCACCATCAACCTCTCAGAAATAATTATAGTCCTGAAAATGATAGGGTAGCACTTGTTCTAGGCTCTCCTCAGGCAGTTGTTCTCTCCACTGTCAGCTCTGTAGTTATTTCCTACATTTTTCCTTCACGTTCAAGTTCAGTTTAGATTCAAAACAACCCCGTTGATTTGCACAGAGATAAAAATACAAAGGCTTGCACAGGACCTTGGTATTTTTTTTGCCTGCTGTGTATAAATGCTACAGGGATTTATGATTTTGAGCTTTTAACACATTTTGACAGAGGCTATCATATGAAAAAAAAAAGTCTTAGATAACAATACTGCTACTAGTATCTTTTTAGTTTATTTAATTTGTCTTTCAAGGGATATATGTGAAATAGGTATTGTTTCAACCATTTCATACCTGCTACTGAACTGAGAAATAAGTTTTGAAAGATATTATGGAGCCAAAATGGAAGATGCCCAAGGAAATGCCCAAAATGCAATGGTATATTTTTATTTTGCATTACAGTGTTTACAGAGTTTTAGTAAAAGATATCATTTCATTTTGCCTGGAGCACTAGTGTGTGAAGATCTGAAACTAGAAACTGATGAAAAAGTAGAAGAGAAACTAAAGGGATGATAACCCAAACTAACAGGTACTAGGCAGTATTAAGTAAGAACCGATGGGGTAACTGAATCGTTGTAATACAGCTGAGCTACTCAAAGCCTTGGGAAAAAAAAAATTAACCTGCTTTCACTGCAATTTGGATGGAGATAGAACTTGCTTAAGAGCAATGGTGTTCTATCTAGGCCTACTACCTAGGCCTACTGCCTAGGCCTGTCTTTTTTAATCTAGATGAAGGAGCAAGAAATCTAAGTAAATAAAATAAAAGGTCAACAGATATTTATTTTCAGATCAGGGAACATAAGATAACTTTATTCTAAAACCGCCAAAAATCAGATTACTCTGCTTTTCTTTATTATGTCTAAACTCATACAGGTTTCTTTGACTGTAGGAAACCTTACCAACTATAGTTTGTTACAGCTTTTAATGAAGTACTAGACAATACTAAATAATTGTGTCCAAATCATATCAAAACGTGGTGGCAGCTTGCAGACAGCTCTGAATGAATTCTGGTGTAGCAGCTCAGCCTGCAAGAGGGCTGAGCCGGTGACACATCCCACCAAACAGAAAATTACTGGTGGCTATGGGCATGCAGGAACAGCCTGGGCAGAAATCTTCTGTTCCTTCAAGTTTTGTAGAATTAAGTCATGGAAAGATCCTTGTTTTCAGACCTCCTTTAGCTGTGCCTAAAATTTCTGTGTCATGATGTTTAGAATTGCTGCACATACTTCCTTTGTCTAAACAGGCCCTTGTTAAGTGAAGTTGTGAGGCATGGCTCGGTGCCTTTGGCAATCAAGCATTGTGTTAGATTAACTCTTACACAAAATTTTTTTATGTTTGTCTGTACACGAACTATAGGGATGAATGGCCTGAAGCCACTAATGGGAAAGAGTATGTTTACATCATCAGAGAGAATACATTAAAGGGATATTTGGTAAGTGGTTCAGAAATTGTTAACAGTGCATTGATCGGAGCTGTAGACTGCACTTAGTTGAGAAAATCCCTTAAAATAGGGCATTATTTAGAATTCCAAGAAAGCAGAGAGATCCTTAAAGGGATCCTTTTAGGCCACAAAGGAGATCTAGAGCCCAATCTTACAGTCACTGTTGTGCTAACTCAACAATATTACAATTGGTATAAATCTTCACTGTCTACAGAAGCAAATAATCCAATTTGAACTGTGTGTAGCTCACCAGAGCAACTTAACCAGCCTGTGACCTTTCCCTCAAGGGCTCCTCAAGTATCAGCAGGACTACAGGTGGGATGGATTGCTTTGGAGGCATGTACTCTTGCGCCAGGATTTTCTTTGGTTTACAGGAAATGAGAGAGGTCCTTCTATGCTTGTGTAGCTCAAGAGAAGTTGTAAGGCTATGTAGGGAGAAAATTAGAAAGGCCAAAGCCCAACGAGAACTTAACCTGGCTTTGGATGTTAAGACCAATAGAAAGAGTTTCTATAAATACATTAGTAACAAAAGGAGGACTTGGGAGAATCTCCATCCTTTATTGGATGAAGGCGGTAACATAGCGACTAAGAATGGGGAGAAGGCTGAGGTACTTAATGCCTTCTTTGCCTCAGTCTTCAGTAGTAGAGTCGGTTGTTCCCTGAGTACCCAGACCCCTGAGCTAGCAGACAGGGGCAGGGATCAGAATGAAGCCCCCATAATCCAAAGGGAGGTGGTGAGGGACCTTCTCCAACACCTGGACATACGCAAGTCTATGGGGCTGGATGGGATCCACCTAAGGGTACTGAGGGAGCTGGCGGAAGTACTCACCGAGCCACTGTTCATCATCTACCAGCAGTCCTGGCAAACCGGGGAGGTCCCAGTTGACTGGTGTCTAGCAAATGTGATGCCCATCCTCAAGAAGGGCTGGAAGGATGATCCAGGGAACTACAGGCCTGTCATCTGACCTCGGTGCCTAGGAAGGTCATGCAATAGATCATCCTGAGTGCCTGAATATGAGCCAGCAGCGTGCCCAGGTGGCCAAGAAGGCCAATAGCATCCTGGCTTGTATCAGGAACAGCGTGGTGAGTAGGACTAGGGAAGTGATTGTCCCCCTGTACGCGGTACTGGTGAGGTCCCGCCTCAAATACTGTGTTCAGTTTTGGGCCCCTCACCATAAAAAAGACATTGAGGTGCTGGAGCGGGTCCAGAGAAGGGCAACAAAGCTGGTGAGGGGCCTGAAGAATAAGTCTTATGAGGAGAGGCTGAGGGAGCTGGGGTTGTTTAGCCTGGAGAAAAAGAGGCTGAGGGGGGACCTTATCACTCTCTGAAAGGAGGTTGTAGCAAGGTGGGGGTCGGTCTCTTCTCCCAAGTAACAGGCAATAAGACAAGAGGAAACAGCCTCAAGTTGCACCAAGGGAGGTTTAGACTGGATATTAGGAAAAATTTTTACACTGAAAGGGTTATTAAGCATTGGAACAGGCTGCCCAGGGAAGTGGTTGAGGCACCATCCCTGGAGGTATTTAAAAGACGGGTAGACGTAGTGCTTAGAGATATAGTTTAATGATGGTTTTTGTCAGAGTTATGTTGGTGGTTGGACTAGATGATCTGAAATGTCCCTTCCAACCTAGGCAATTCTATGATTCTATGATTCTAAAACGGCTGAATACAGGTGATAATTCTTGTCACTTGCCAGGGAAGGAATCACAGAAAGTGGAGCTTGAAGAAAGAGAATCTGTCTCTGTTTCTGTGCAGCAAACTTCTTAGAAAACTTCACTAATTTATGAGCAGAGAGAAGTTAGGGCAAAATCTGGGCTTCAGTCCAATCCCTAATTTAATATGGCTGAGTTTTGGAAAGCTTTGATCTGAACACTCGCTCTTAGCATCTTCTTCATAACCATCTTTCTCGTTTCATTTTCATTATATTTTGTTCTAGAAAATAATATAACTGGCATGTGACAATGCAATATTTTCTTACTGAAGAATACAATTTATATAAGAAAGTTCTGCTCTAAAATCTGTGATGAGAATACTATGTGCCAACAAACCTAATGAAAAGCACAAGGCAATTGCTATGCTTGATAACCTTTTACCTGAATTGCTGATCTTTGTATAAACACCCAGCCATGCAAGCATGTCATCACAGCTGGCCCAAATCCTTCTAATAAAACTGTGAAAGGAATAATTAAGTGAATATTGCAAACAGTTGTCTATGCAGACTGATCACCTATTAGTCAATCAACATCTAAACATTCAGTCTTTGAGAAGTAGTGAATGCTGTCGGTATGTAAAAATGAGATTGCAAGGTCCACAGTGACACATTTTTTCTTTATATCTGTGAATTACTTAACGTAGTCTTGCAAGTTGAAAAACCTGAATAGGACTAGTTACAGCAAAATCAATTCGGATAAACAATCAGCAGCAAAAGCTTCCATCCCAATCTTCAGTCCTTTTTCTTAATTTTCCATAAGATTGTTAGGAGTTTATTGGTTTTTATTCCTCCAGAGGCATCCCTCATTTCCTCATTTTGACCAGGACAGGAGCCTCAAAGTGTTATCTGGAAGCAACCAACCCCCCAGATTCAAGGTGTTCCCACTCTCCACAGGTTTAAAACAGAACAGCAATGGGGAGAATCAGATTTGTAGACACAAATACACACTAAGGGATTTGGACATTTTCTTCACAGAACTTCTATTAAATTGTGACAAAACAATTTCCTCCTGTCTGACGTCCAGCCTTTGGGAAAATTAGCAGTAATGAGAATTACAAATGCTGTAAGAAGTCTTATCATCAAAATGACTTATTAAAGAATTATGTAATACAGTTGTAGAAATATTCTGAAGACAGTTTATCAGCAAGCCTTTCACATTCATGAGAATAATCCACTGTCTGTGTCTGTGTACATTTATACACATATATACACATACAGTGTGTGTCTGTTCGGTGTAGAATGTTACGTTAAGCTACATTAACAGAATATTCAGCTCTCCCGTTCTTTTCATCTTATCCTTAGAGTTTAGAAGTTTCACCAGCTTCCTGGTTTTCTTTAGTTCCAAAATAACTAAACCTATCCACACTCCTCATTCTTAAATTTATGTTCCACACATTCCTTTCCGCCCTGATGTCACATGGGAGTCTGAAAAGTGTAAACTGAATTCTGTATGTGCTTGGTGACGTCAAAGTAGTATCACACGTGTTGCATATTAAATTGTATGAAAACACACTACCTTGTGTGTTATAAGGCCAGCTTGGAGTTGACTGATATCTGTTTCATGACTCCATTTGATTTTGTCAGTTTCAGAAGTGGATGATCAGTTAACACTGATAGTATTAAAAATTATCGATCTACTTTATTCTAATGAGGCATGAGCAAATACTTAAAGTCCAATAAATTGGCTGTCTGATAAACTGAAGATTCGTCTCTATGTTCCTAAAGAATTCAGAATTGATGAGGGATGTATATAGCTCATCTGATCAGAAATCCCTGCTCTGTGTTTCACTATCTTTTCTAATTCCCCAAATGATTCTGAATTACTTGCAATATTTCACTCTTCATCTTCGATAACTTCACAGAATTTCCCCACATTACTCCTATGAACTGTTTTGTTCATAACAGATGTAGAAGTTTTCATCTTATTTCCAGGAGAAGCCCTGTTCTTTTCAATTATAGTGACTTCAATACAAAGTGAAGACCTAGCCAGACCTTGCCTTCCTATCAGATTCCAACAGAACCACACAAATAAGAAAGGCCAGTTACTGCAGGTTAAAAAAAAGATAAATACATCCTAAAATGACCATTACAGAACAATTCTCAGATATCTTAGTATTAGAAGAATTGCAACTATTGAGAAAAGATGGATAGGTGTATAGGAAGGTTGACAGAATGCAGTACTGTACTTTGTACCTTTCGCCAGATTTCTTCCTTTATACATGAGTTACTCAAAGACGTGTACAATCTTCTTACCATCCAATTGCTTACTACAATAATTTCAAATAATATTTAAGATTATCCCTTTTGTAAAATCAAGTAGCAGTTTAAAAACAGGCTAAAATGTCCTCACAGTCTTTACAATCTGTTGAATAAAATATCACCTATTGTTGTCCTTCTGAGGTTTGTTTATGTTTCTTAATGGTAAAAATTTATCATACGTGATAAAATTAGATGTTATAATTTTTACTGCTACAAGTTGTAGACTACTGTGTTGCCTATGAATGGCAATGCTCATTTCACAACATCCATAATTATGATATATTTTATAAAGGGACTAGGTAATATTACAGACTTTTCTGTAATATTTCTAATTTCTACTTCTAATATTTGTTTTCCTTATGCTTCTCTGGTGCATCATTCTGGGGAAAATAATAATGATTGACATAATAACAATGTAGTAACATATTAGTTAACATAGTACATGTCATTGCAAAAATCAGTATCTAACTTCAAAGAAAATTATGACCTCTGTTTAGCATAACAAATTATGTTTTAAAAAAGTCAATAAGGCTTAGACATTAGGCTTAAAAATGCACATGATTACATCGCTGAATTGAAATCTAATTTTGTTACATTATTCATTTTATTACTTTGTGAAAATAAAAAGTGACATAAGTTAAATACTGGATTTCAATGCATACATTTTTACTGATGTCAGAATGGGGAAAGATGGAAACAAGTAAGCATAATAGAACAACTTAGAGGAGATTGATATGAATTAAATTTGTCTCAGCCTCCTTTAGTTACTGCTTTTCATATGCTTTATGTGTCCTTTAGTCTGTGCTTCATAGTAAGCCTCATCCACTCAAGTTAACAGAAATCAAGTGAATAATGTAAGCCCATCTTCCTTTTTTTGTTGGCAATCTTTTGTGTCAGATGCAGCATAAAGAGCAATTTGAACTTCTTCCAGTTGTCGTCTTGCTTCCTGGAGAAATTAACATCTAGGGAAATTTAAACTTCATTCTTCTAATCAGTGCTGGGTTTTGTTTTTATCTTTTTATTTCTGGTAGCATGCTGTGGTTGGTGACGCATTAGAGTTTACAGTCTTTGTCAAGCAGGATTAAAGCTAGGCAGTGTATTTATCTGCACAGCTCCCACCCTGGTCAAATCCTTCATCTCATTATGCAAACAGTTAAAAGCATGGCCATTTCTAGTGACCTCATGTGACTATGCCTCCAAGACACCCAGCATGGGGAGAGAACCTTGCATCATATGATGTCATTGTTGATAACACCAAGTTAGGTGGGAGTGTCAACCTGCTTGAGGGTAGAAAGGCTTTGCAGAGGGTCTGGACAGGCTGGATCAATACGCCAAGGCCAATGGGATGAGGTTCAACAAGGCCAAGTGCTGGGTCCTGCACTTGGGTCACAACAACCCCACACAGCGTTACAGCAGTACAGGCTGGAGACCTGCCTGGCAGAAAAGGACCTGGGCGTGTTGGTCGACATCCGGATGAATACGAGCCAGCAGTGTATCCAGGTGGCCAAGAAGGCCAATAGCATCCTGGCTTGTATCAGAAACAGCGTGGTGAGTAGGACTAGGGAAGTGATTGTCCCCCTGTATGCGGTACCAGTAAGGCCCTGCCTTGAGTACTGTGTTCAGTTTTGGGCCCCTCACTACAGGAGAGACATTGAGATTCTGGAATGTGTCCAGAGAAGGGCAACAAAGCTGATAAGGGGTCTGAAGAACACGCCTTATGAAGAGCGTCTGAGGGAGCTGGGGTTATTTAGCCTGGAGAAGAGGAGGCTGAGGGGAGACTTTATTGCTCTCTACAACTACCTGAAAGGAGTCTGTAGCGAGGTGGGGGTCCTTCTCTTCTCCCAAGTAACAGGCGATAAGACAAGAGGAAATGGCCTCAAGTTGCACCAAGGGAGGTTTAGACTGGATATTAGGAAAAAATTTTGCACTGAAAGGGTTATCAAGCACTGGAACAGGCTGCCCAGGGAAGTGGTGGAATCATCATTCCTGGAGGTACTTAAAAGATGTGTAGACATGGTGCTTAGGGACAAGGTTTAGTGATGGGTTTTGTCAGTGTTATGTCGATGGTTAGACTCAATGATCTGAAAGGTCCCTTCCAACCTAGACAATTGTATGATTCTATGATCACGGTCACAGGGAAATACTGAGGCTTGACACTATGGCTATGTCCTCTACCAAGTGTCGAAGGGGTCTCTGCCAAGCACCAGTGGACTGCAGCTCCCCACTGAGGTCAGCTATGACGATGTATTAGCCATTTCATTCTGCTATACAAGTTGCTTCAGAATAGACTACAAACAGAGATTACAGACTAGTTTAAATAGATGACAGCTCTCTGTTAAACGTCAGCAATGTTGGGAAATGTTTCTACATCTCATCTGTTTTAGGCAATATTTTATTATACAATAAATGGTCTTACAGGGCCAGAATTATTATTCTTTTTAATGATTAAAGATGCAGGCAGACTTATAGCGGGGTTTTCTCAACTGCTTTAACAGATTGCACTGCTTCTATCAAACAGAAAACCTACTTCAGCAGTTTGGGAAAACCACTAAGGGTATGCCTGCTTTTAGGTAAATAAAACACTCCAGGCACAAGGGATGTTTTGGGGAAGTAGGAAATGCTTATGAAAGCATGACAGATACACAAATAACTCCTTGAGTGAATAAAACAGAGTGATAAAAGAAGATCCCTGCTTATTTGGCATCAATTCATAGTTCATCAGTGCCAGATCTGATAATCTTCTGTTGATATTCTCCATTAAAAAAGTTTCTTCGATTTGAATAGCGATATTGAGTGGAGTTAATGTGCATTGAATTTTCTTGTAAATTGCTAGTTTGGCTTTTTTGTTATATGCCCATAAATTTATGATTAAAATCATTCATGGTCCACAGCACACATACCATAGTTCTCATAAACACAGTCCTCATTTACAGTTTCATACACCTAACAATGAATGTACAAGAAAAGAAAGTCTGAAGTCGAATGCATAACACCAGAAAGCAGAAAGTATAATGATTTATTTTTAACATTCTACATTCTTACAAGTTTTAATAAAGAAATTACAATTGTCATCTTGCTTTTGGTACAATGTTCTCCCACTACAAGTTATGACTTGGTAGGGAATATTACTTCTGTTCATAATCAATGTCTTTGCTTTAGGAGAAGTCAATTTATTTGTCATTTACTACAACATAGAGAATAGTAAAAGACATGCAAGTTTTAAAACATTACAGAAAAAAACTCCATGGGCAGCAAATTGTTACTGGCTCCAAAAACAAGGACTGGCATGGAAATTCATTTTTTTCTTCCTAGTTCTTTCTTATTCAAATATAAGGAAAATAAATCATTAAGTTTACACTTGCTTCTCTTTTTAAAAAAATTCAAGAACTGTAAGCAAACAATTAAACTAAAAAAAAATCTTCAGCCTGTTGTCTGCATTTTGCACAATGCCACTAGCTATATAAACTATTACAGTACTATTCTGGCACTTGCAGAACGTCAGGTGGTATATATGCCTAAATGTAATAGGATAATTTCCAAATATTCTGTAAGAAAAATATGTGAGAGAGATATAAAAATTTTCTAATTTGCAATGGTAGAATATACATCCTCATCAAATTCATTTTGTGAGCTGCAAGTTTATAATTCCTTTTTACCACTGAAAAGAATTAATTTGTATATGTAAATAGATTGGTTTCACTCTTTAAAAATTCATGACTAAAAGTTCTGAAATTTTCCATTTATGCAGATTGTAAGATTTCCCCACACTATACATCTGGAAAAAAAGAAAAGCAATGAACTAATTGTTGAAAGCTAAGAGTGAATTTCACAATGAGGTAAGAGAGTAAAGAAATGATTAAAGAGTTAAAAAGAAAGTGGGGGGGGGGGAAGGAAAGGAAACATATACTTATGAATACTGAATTTCTTTTACCTAGATTAATATACCTTATTTTAGAATGAAAAAAAAAAGTAAAGTAAAAGAAAAAAGAAAAAAAAAAAGAAAAGTAGAGAAAAGTACTTTAGATGCTGAAGTATCTATGGGGCTGGTATACACTGGGTGAGAGAAGAGCTAAATCCTGGTGGAAATCTGACCAACTCCCTTTTCCATGGATGTGACACCACTACCAATATCAACCAGTCCCAAAGGGAAAGAAAAAAACCCCACTTAATATTTTTTAATGACTGAGTAAGCTCCTAGTGACTTGACATGTTGTAAGTAAAACATCATCTGTCTCTATTTAACCCCCATTTATGGATTAAAATGATCATGTTTTTGCTGTTATGGTGATAAAAAATTAGTCATACTCTACTAAATCTGATACAGATGACTGTCACTTAGATAATTCTGCAGGAAACAATTTTCTATCTTATTTCACTGAAAAGTTCAACAATTTTCTCTTACTGAATGAACATTACTCATGATTCCAGACCAAAAAGCATGTCCAGATAAAATGGGCTCAATCATATTGTTCGGAAGGAAAAACTTAGATGCCAAATTAGCATATGTACAATGTTTGGCTCAGAATATGCTATAACAAAATCCTCTATGATCTGAGATAATGAATTACGCAAGGCATAAAGAGCAATATATGGTGCCTGCTAAACAGTAATATACATCTTTTGAAAATAACCTCGCTCTGACACTCTTGTAAACAGTTTGAAACCAGCTGAATTTGAAGCAGAATCTTCTTTACACTATTTCCCTAAAGTTTAACTAAGGATCTTTAAAATAAAGTGTAGGAAACTCTACAATTGGACCCAAAGACATTGATTGTGTTGAAAGAGATGTCTGAGATCAGATGTCAAGTGGGTTACACAAACATATTCACACAAATGTTAAGTACTACTGAGGATTTTTATAAGCTAAAAAGAAAAAGCTTTTAAAGATTTTGTACAAACTGTTATAATCCGATGCTTAGCTCTGCCTACGGTATTTAATGTCACCTAAGTATTTTCATTATCATGTTAAGAATTTGCTTGTGCTTCATCTCCTAGCCTTTGAAGACAGAAGTGTGGGACACCAATCTTGGTATCTGCACTCAGGGAAGATTTCTGGCAAATTCTAACACAATTGTTTCAGGTGTTTTAGTGAGATTTCATAAAAGAAATATAGTAATTATTGGAGTGCTCTATTATATTGAAGGAAAGAGTAAGAAACTTTAAATCTGAAAAATAGCCCTCTGCTAGGGAAAATGTCATTCAATAAAGCAGTGAGTTGTCAGAAGCCTGGTGAAAATCCTCCTTTCTGCATGCAACACAAATGGTATGATTGCCAAGAGAATTTTAAAACATTGTTTTAAAGGTGGAGGAAAAAAACATCCCAGCTGGCATACTGTATTGTAAGAACAACAGAGATTTAGTGCAGTACTGTTGGAACAAACCCGTATTTTACGTAAGCTGTTCAGGATCCATGCAGAGCATACAGGTCATCTGCTTTTGAAATGTCATCTGTCTCTATTAGACCTTTGACACAAGGTACTGAAGACTCAAACACTTCTGGACATTGTCAGGTGGAGAAAGAACAGTAAGGAGGGAGGGTGATGCTCCAACAAATGAAGTCACATAAAAAGCAAGTCTCTTAAGAGAACATGAGAAGTGTAAACTGAAGCATTTTCTTTCCCATCAAGTGAACAAGGCAGCAAACTTGACATATTGTGTTTTTTTTTTTACTCCATTCATTAATATTTTGGTTCATACTTCCAAATATTTCAGTTGTAAGTCAGATACTGGATGCTTCTGTGAGGGGTATGTACCTCCCTCAAAAAAAATAATCTCTGTTTTAATCTAAGCTGGTTAAACTTATTTACTGTGGAAGCCAGAAGTTTATTTAAATCTTACAAGTTAGGGCTTTCCTGGACATATTTAAATCCACTTCCAGATTCAATCTTTGGGCAATCAATGTCAATCGTTCAAAATAACACTTATTCTGTAAAACAGGACAAAAATGTAGAGATGCGATCTTCCGTATTTATATGTGAAAACAAGGAAAAGCATGAGCAAAATAGGTAAAAGGTGGTATTTAGATGCCTCTTCAGATATTGCAACTGGTTTGGTTTAAAGGAAAGCCTTGCATACATTGAAGCTTATTTTTACATACCCTTTAAAGTAGGATTTGCTTTGTACAGATTCTGGTTGTTCTCATTAAAACAATTTTACTTCATATTTTCTAAATGTTAATATTAGATAGGATGTTTGGAAATTTTATACTTCAGTAGGGTACCCACATAATTACAATCAGAATGTACAATCCTGTTAACACCATTTGTTCTGCAAAGTTATTGACAAATACTATCAGCTATTATCTAAAAATACTTAACCCAAATACTAAGCTGATTATTTCCACTGTTTGCTTTCTGGAAAACATCAGTTGGCTTCCTTCTACTTGTTCCTGAGTGAAAGCACACTATTTGTTTTAGATCCTGGACTGCATCCACAGGTGCATTACTATAAGAGATAGAGATGTGATCATCCCACTCTACTTAGTGCTTGCCAGGCCAGACCTGGAGTACTGTGTCTTGTTCTGGTCCCCACAGTTCAAAAAAGACATGGACTGATGGGAAAGGGTCCAAAGGAGGGCCACAAAGATGATCAAAGGGCTGGAATACCTGCCCTGTGAGGAAAAACTGGAGGAGTTGGGTGTTTCAATCTGAGAAAAGAAGGCTCAGTGGGGACCTCATCACAGTATTCCAGTGCTTAAAGGGCAGCTACGAAGAGGATGGAGGTTTTCTCTTCATAAGGAGCGACACAGATAAGACAAGGGGCAGTGGGTACAAGTTGCACCAGGAGACATAAGAAAGAAATTTTTTTACAGTGTGAGCAATCAATCACTGGAACAACCTCCACAGGGACATGGTAGAGTCCCCATAGCTGGAGGTTTTCAGGATGCAACTGGACAGGCTGCAAGATCATCTCCTCTGGGCTCCCTTTCCCATGGAAGGTTGGACCATATGATCTTCTTGAGGTCCATTCCAAGCTGAGCTGTCCTATGATTCTGTGATTATAATTTCCATAGATTCACTCATGTGACTAGTACAGACTACATTTCTGACATATCGTATCAAAAGAAATGTCATAGCAAACAAATTTTAGATCTTCTGTGGTTAATGGAAAATCGGATAGCTGGAAACTTTCTGGAGTAAATGGGTTTTACAGCTCCAGTGCCAGAATTGCAAAATGAGCAGAGTGCAAAAACAGGGTAAGACCCCTTAATTTTGCAAGCCTCTCTCAAAACTAATAGCTTAAGGACTAAAATAAACCATCAGCAAAAAAAACCCCCAAGCTGGTTCATTTTGTTTCAGTTAAAACTTTCACCCCTTTTAATATGCCACTGGCTTTTGATATAATGTAGAGTATAGCACATGGAAATGAGCGTTTCAGAGGGGACCTGCAGAGGTCCGAGGTCCGAGATCTAAGGCACGGCTGAGGGGAGCTGGTGGTGCCTCTGAAGATGATTTTCCCCAAGTACTTAAATATTTGTCTTCTTTGTTTCTCAATACCCAAATCCGTAATTAAATTTATTGTCAAGGAATTAAGTTAAATTCCCCAAGTCTGTTTTGTCCACGACAATAGATAGAGCATAATTTTGTTTAAAGATAATTATTTGAATTATGTTGGCCTGAAAAGTAGAGTAGATCTGAATTTCATTTTTGCCTCTAATGGGAATTTGCCCTTAAATATGAGCCGCCTAGAACTGTCAAGTTTGTTATTAATATCTTGCATTTTTATAGAGTTTTTCATACTGAAATATCCCAAAATATTTGATAAATTACATCCTACTGGTCATCCAACTTCCTGCCATTTACAGCATCTCCAGCAATAAAGAGTAAAGAATAATTTTGGCAATGGAAATGACAGGCATATTTCATTTAGCATAATTTTTTCAACTTCTTTTGGAAAAAAAAAAAACCATACTGACTGCCTTCCAGGAACAAGAATTCATCACTGGAAAATTACCCCTAATAACTTCTCAAAAAGAACATTTTGTGAATCAGTATGTCTAGAAGCAGTAATGAGAGCTATTTAGGCTGTGCTTCTTGTGTTGCTGCCATGAAGGCAGCTGGAGAGGAAGGAGCTTGTGTGGCAGCTCTGGCTTGGGCGCTGGATAAAGGAACTCTCTGCCAGATGCTGTCATGCTGAGAAATGACCAAGTTGTTCGGACAACTTGCCCGTCAGTGAGAAGCCACCTCAGATGCCCCACACATGCTGTGAGAGGTGGTCAGGAAAGAGCTATTCCATGTGAACAACTGGGGTCATTTCCCACGCAGAAAAGCTTTTAGATGGGCTGGTGGGTTACTATCACCCGATAGCATGCAATAGCTTATCACATAGATTACTAATAGCCTTCTAAACCAACAGTTAGGTGAATATACGGCTTTGCTAACCTTCTGCAGGACGCTTTCTTCATCCACAAAACAGCAGTAAGCTTCTTTTTTGTTTTGTTTTTTTTTTAAACTTCAGCCCAATAGAAGAACAAGAACAAGATTTGCCGGTTCTGGGAGACACATAGTTCAGGTTAACATGCTTAGGATTATGTCTATACCTCTGAGAAACTATCAGTATTTCCGTCTTTGGTCCATTTTCAGGAGAGTGTGATACAGTTTCTATTCACACACTATGATGAGAGCTTTTCATGGTACCTGGTAAAAAGAAATAAATATATAAACTTGATTTTCTTTCACTGAAACTGCATGTGATAGAAATTGTTTTGGACTCTGCACTGTTTCCTTAAATATTTTGGGGGTGGTCATTACTCTTACATACTTGCTAGGAAAAAAAAGCATATTATTTCACAAATTTTTTAGTATGTCAGAATGAAGGTTTAACAGCTTGTGACTAGGGAGTTAAAAAGCATTACAGTACAGAAATTTAATTTTCAGTTTGGTTTTAAAAAGATCTATTTTACTATATTGTTTAGCATATGTCAAATAAAACAATATATTCTGTTTCTTCTTCAGGTTCTCAACAAGTGAGGACCTAAGAGTAAAATTTTCAGGCAACGGTACATGCAAATTTCAACCTTTGCCTATAGGAAAAGAAAAAATATAGAGGATTTTAGGCAGAACATCTCCTTTTTCCTTTTGGCACTATATGTCTATTTAAAAGTAGCAAAAATGCAAAGACACTGCATGAATAATTCATATTGAAGTCATCCTGGACCAGATTTACAGAAGCAGACTTTTTGTTATCTTCATGCTCTGAATGCAAATGTCAATGCCCTTATGTGGAAGATGTGTCTGCATGCACTCGGTATGCATTCAGTGGTTCCCAGAATATTTCCCTGGCTATGCTACTTAAAATTGTACGACCTAGTGATTAAGAACACAAATAGTGATGTGCGGGTGAATGCAAAAGATCATTATTTTCTGTTCCTTTCACCCAGTGTTCATTAGATATGGGATATTTGCGACTTTTACTTTAGCATTTCTCTCACCTTGCTAAACAGTTTCTTGTCCTCAGCAGGTCCATTGAAGTGTGGCTGACAAAGGATGCTCGGGGTGATGAAGAGTCCGTGACTAATTGAGAGTTGGAAAAAAATGTACCTATTCTCTGCTTTAAATGCATAAGTGCATAAGTGCACAATGTCTCGATTGCAACCAGATTTGTTTATTATATAACTGTTTCTCCTCTACAACGCTTCACGTTCGGTTTCTCAGGACTTTTCCAAAAAGTTTATTACTCAGCTTATTACCATAAGCTGGGAAGTTATAGGAAAGGAGTGCTTCCCACCCCCGTTTTGTTTCCCCAAAGCATTTGCTGCTGGTAACTGATACAGGTTACTGATTTAGGCTATGTTATTTTCCTCACATCTGATCCTGATCTGATTGTGATTTTCAAATTGACAAGTTAATGCATTCCATCTACTGTTCTCAAATTATTTGTTTCCATTACCTGTTGATACCCACTTACGGGAGGGAGAGTCTTTGTCGAATACATCACCCAATATTTTCTTCATTGATGATGAAACAGAATGGTGGAAAAATGAATTACTTTCGGTGAAGGAATAGTGAATAACTTTCTTCCAACCCCACTGGCATCCATATTAAAACCCCTTGGTTTTAGCGTGGCAGATATTTTCACCAGCATTTCAGAGTTTTCTGATTGATTAATCGTAATTATAACCATGCAAACACAGCAAACCACAGCTATCTTACTCCTATGCACCTTTCTGATCAGTTGTCTGTCTTTCCTTGCTGACTATGCCAAAGCGTGATTGTTCTGTAGAAGCTGGTGCTACTGTTAAATTTTAATGGTTACACAGATGGATGGATTCACAGACGGATTCAGAAGCCCTTTACATAGCTATCATACAGGTACAAGAATGGCTGATAGTTATGTCCAGTATTCACTTACCCCAGGTTTCCTAGTCTTTTTCACAGTCTCTTTTTCCTCTGTCTTGAATTGGTCGGTGCCCTACCACAGAATGAGACAACGGGACACAAATAAAGCAAACTCATTCTCAAATAAGGTGTTTGATGTGGAACAGTCTACTGCAGTTCAGAGATGCTGCTGGAAAGACAGTGAAAAAGTCCATGAAAGGGCACAGAATTAACTCACCAGAGAATGCGGCTGCTAAACACTAAGTCATTAAAAAAAATTCCTACGATTTACAACTAACAGTGTTTGGGAGGGGTTAATTGGAGCAGCTAAAGGCAGAAGTTTGTTAGATTGATCTTTCAAATTTCATTTAAAAGAAGAGAAAACCAGAGTGCCTTAGGAACAGTTGACCCATTTTGAAATATTTTTCACTCTGAAAGAGCTCAGAAAAGAGCAGCTCAAATGTTCAAATTCTGCCAAAATCACAAAGTCTTACAGTGGAGAGTGATTACCAGCTTTAGAAGTAGGTGTTTCCATCTACCTGTAATGATGCAAAAGCTACAGAAGAGAAAAAACTCCATAAATCCACAGCGGCTTCTGGAATGTATTCAAAAAGTCCTTCTAGGTTCTTTGAAATGGAAAATAAAATCTGGCAATTGTTTTATATTTTTACTTTTCACTCTTTCTGAAAGATAATACTCAGCTTTTCTAGTATTTTTCTATGCTTCAAGGTCTCTTTAATGCCACAGAGTATTAAATTAGAAAGTCTCTCAAATCGTCACTAATAGCAGTTTAATGTTTCACGAAATAACTTTTGGTGCGGTTCATCATATATCTAAATTAAAGAAAGCTCCAATAAAGGACAGGCGACGAAGCGTATGTTTTCCTCAAGTTACAAGGTGATATACAAACCCTTACTGCAGAGCAGCTGTTCACCGTCATGCTTTTCTTCTAGTAATTTGTTTATGTAGCATACTCTTACTCACATCAGCCGCAGGGAATATCTCCTAAACAGCTTAGCAGGTCAGGTTTCAATCTTCTGTGATGTGGTACTTCTGTTAGATCTGCATCCTTGCACTATTTTGCTTGTTCCTTTCACTGTTTTGTTTCTCTAATAAATCAATTCCATTTTCAAGAGCCATCCGTCCATATGGCTAAGCTTTTCCAGTTTTCAAATGGCATTGTAAGTTCCTGGGTTTATTTTCTTCAACTATCCTACAAAATTCACCTTCATCCTAGGAATAATTAAACTGTTCTTTGTCTCCTGTGAATCACAACTTAGAGAAACTATATTTCTCTCTTATCTTCCACTATTCAGATATTTCTTCCAACTTGCCAGTGACCTTTGCTGCTGCTTTCTGAAATGTCTCCCATGTCATTAAACCTTTTTTTTTAGTGGTTAATTTGGCTTTAGATATCTCAGTATTTGACTTTTTGTTGGAAAAATCCCTGTCTGTAATTACCTTTCTATTCTTTGTCTTAAAGCAGCTACGTTTGTACCTTAAAACTCTACTGGTGACTTTTCCTGTAGTAAGCTTGATGGCGTCAGGTATAGTTTACATTTATTCCAACACCTTCTGTTTTCCTTGTGATTAATTTCCAGCATTCCCTTGGTGAATATATGCCATCTGTATTCTTTTAATTTCCCTGATTTAAAAAAAAAAAAAAAAAAGTTCATCAGATACCCTCTCTGGGCTGCTCCCCAAGGTACCAGGTGGCAGTAAGCCAGGATGAATATGCCTTGGACTTCCCCTTTGGATGCAGTAGCTCTGGCTACCATGAGACAAAGGCAGTTCTTTAAAGTTTCTTTAAAGAAACCTTTGGTTGCAAGTTTAATTATCTCACTGCGGTAACCCTAGTCCCCTCTGCTTTGCCCCTGACATGTTCTCTCACCAGGGTCAGCAGTAAGGACTCCAGACCCATACAAAGATGCAGCCTGAGAATTTCAGGCGAAGAATCAAAGGATCAAGCCTCACACAGCAAGTCTTAGATCTCTTCTCCTCCAAAAAATGTTTCTCCCCAAACAATGGGGGGTTTGTTCCCATTTTACTGTGTTTTTATAGGGTACTTTTATCTGGTCTGCTTTCATGAGACTTCACTGACTTGTTTCCCGTTGCAGTTCCCTGAGTACAGTTGAAGTTTCCTACTGATTATGTTATTTAATACTTTTATCATACCAAAATCCATTTTATGTCTGAGATCAATGATAAATACAGTTTACTTTCCAAGGCACAGACGAACAATTATTAATCTTTGCACACGCTTTATTTGGATAATACAAAGTAACGTGGATTTAATGAGCTATAAATAAAATTTGTTTAATATTTGACATGGTTGTTTCAAGGTCTATTAAAGCATTTTCATATGACATGAGACAAAGCAGGAGAAGTTGGTATTTGAGGCCTCTCTTCTTGGATGTAATTCCCAGGTAGAACAGTAACCAGAGTATAAAGTAGGTTAATGCTGCAAAAGGTAAAAAAATGCTAATGATACTGAGAACAATGCTTGTTTCAGCCTTGTCAGTAGATATTCAGAAAGAAAACTGCATTTGCTTTTCTAAAGACTGCCTGTTTTCACAAATGATTTAATGATGATAGGGCATTAAATTACATCCTGGCGTTGTCCTTCCCCATCTGTATACAGAACCTCCCCAGGTAGACAAGCAGCCTGTCCACACTCCAGACAGAGGAAAATATGAGAACTGGGTGAGTTCTGTAGGATTACAGAGATGCAGAGCGTCCCACTGCCCAACAAAGGAAAAGTATTTTCTCCAGCGCACACAGTCGGAAGACTCTAACAAAACCAAACATCTCTACAGAGTCTCCCTTTTAGCAGTCTGAATGAGGATTTATTAAGCCTGAGGCAGTTGTCAGCTGTGTGATCTATGGGGATGGTGCTGCTGCAGAGCGATGGAAAAGGACTGCTGGCACCAGCAAGTGGTTGAGACCAGAGCGATCAGGGGACATTCAGATTTCTGCTCTCAGACTCTCCTCCCCCATTTCTCAGGCAAAACTCTGGATTCGAGCTGCTTGCTCAAAACAGCAGCAGATACCATTTTTCATCATGAAAGCACTTCACATGATTTGATTACTCTTGGTCCTTATGGAAACTTTTTTCTTGAATGACTTAAGAGGGAATAGTTTATTTCAAAGAGAATAAATAGTTTATTTAGAAGTCAGATCAAGGCCAGACCAAAATTCAGTAATTCTCTGAATTCTTTACTAAGGAGTTTCACAAAAACATTTGTCCAATTAGAATAAAAAGGAAGGAGGGGTGGGTTTTTGGTTATTTGAAGGTGCAGCCACAAAGTTCTAGTGTTAAATGTTGGTATTGTGAGTAGTTATATTTACAACTGGAGTACTCTGCTTTCAGTTCCAGCTGGTCAATATGATGACCAAATATTGATATCGCAAAACAGTAAGGATAATTCAGCTCATCATATTACTCAAAGGAAGCATCTTTGGATATCAATAAACAGTACAAAAAATCCCCCCAAACTAGTGCTAATAAAAATTCTATTAAATTTGTTTATTTTCTTTGTTGTATGCTTTCTATGTGGCTTTTTGTTTCATGCTTTATAGTGATAAGCCATCACTTGTACCAAATTATTAACATGGTTAATAATTTAGTTAATAATAGTATCCCCAGGTATTAAATATAAAGGTCTCCTATGTCATGTAGGTAGGTCAGATTACCCAGTTACCCATTAACATTGTTTTGGTTTCCATGGTTACTCAAGGGATGCTAGCATTTTTCTTCCTCACCATTGGTTGCCAAGGCTACAACAAGTTGTTACAAAATACAGCAGTTACAAGTCCAGATTGCAGGGGTATAGCCCTTCTGCACTTTGCAATTACTTGTAGTAAGTCTTACTTGATACAGCATCTGAATCCTGAAGGTGTTCCTGGCAGCATTCTGCTTTGGGTTAACCAAGTTACCAAGTTTGATATATAGGCAGAAAATGCTCGCCAGAACTATCAACCATGCAAAGTATACAAGACTGGCATAACTACGTTGCCTGAAATAAAGCACTTGGATACCTCTGGCAAAAGATGGGAATGTGCTGATCCTAATTACATTATTCTCAAAGAGAATCCCATCCCAAATCAATGGAAATTGAATCAGAGCAGAATGTCTTCTACATTTAGGGCCAATATTACCTTACCAACAGGAATAATCTCCTGCAGCACTGTGCAATAAGCACTTGTTAAAAAGAATTACAAATGTTTGCAAACGTCTGCTGCATTATGTAAACTGACAAAATGAGACAAACTGGCCTATAAACACAAAAAGGGATAAAAGAGGTTGTGCACTCAGCTAGGTTTACGTTTTACACTCACAAAACTCTGAAGACAATTTTCCATGGATGTTTATGTGTCTAAGTGTCCAAACTGCAGGCAGAATACACAGTTGAAGTAACTGAACTGTGTTCAGAAATGGAACCCTTAATAATCTATATCAGATTGCACATAAAAACCACATGCTAATTGTTTGAAAATTTTCACTGTAATATATTAAAAAATAAAATCCTCTATTTTCATTAGAACAAGTGTTGTCCAAGATCTAAGCTTTTCATTTATTTCAAATTGAAAGAAGAAAAGAATAGCTCTACTTTTCAGAAACATGTAACCCCATAAAAACAAGCAACTTGCTGAACATAAATCAATTTGCATTTTATAAAAACTCAAAAGTTTCTGCAGTGTGCTACAACACATGATATGGCCCTAGCACCTATAGTATTTATTTTTAAAAAGGCAAAGCAAAAGATAATTAAAAACTATGCTCTGAATGGGCAGGAATATAATATACTGTTGTTTGAAATGACAGATCACATTTCTAATGTGTAATATGACTTTGAATAATCAAAATTAACTTACCTTATTTTTTGAATTAATGTTCGGTTTTTGCCTTTTCAAAAAATTCTAGAAATGCTGAGTATCAAGTACCTAAATAAAATCCTGAGCTGTTTTTGTTCTGTCTTGAGATTTTTTGGACTGTTCTTGTCAATGGACAGCTCTTTATCTCCTTTGTAAGATACTTTTAATCTGATCACACGGTCTTTTTTTTTTTTCCTTTCAAACCCAGGAGGTTTTTCAGCCATTTCTTCATATTATTAAGAACATATTATTGACAGTAACTTTTTCAAATGCGCAGAGTATACAGGAAAAATAGAAATAGTTTTCTTCATTTCTGAAACACACAGTATCCTTCAAAATTCAGATACAGCTGATGCACAGTCTTACCATTGCTTAGGAGCTTAATATGAGAATAATTTCCAGAGACCAAGAATTTGCCTTTTAAAATATTACAATGCAATTTTAAATGCTTGACCATTCTTACTCTAAGACATTACAGAATCTGTGACAGGAGTCTTATTATTTGCAGAGCAAGAAAAGGTTTTTAAATATGATTGTGTATTTCTTTTTCTTCTGTCCAATTGCCTGCTTTCCTGGTTTTGAACTGATTTAACTGACCCACCAGAGAGTTTGAATTTTTAGTTTGTTAGTTGACTAAAAATGCCAGTAGCCAGCTGATTAAACAACTACACGAAGAGATTCGCAAATTTATAATCATAATACTGAATTCAATCTAAGTTGAAATTTAAGCAATAGTTATATTCTCTTAACTGTAGTTGGGAACTGACTTCTTAAGGTACCAGTGTAGCCTGTAAACCTAAGGAATTGAAATAACATCCGGAATTCATTAGAAAGTTGCAAACTTTATGTGGGAGCTGGTCCTCAACAGACCTTGAGCCAAGCAGAAAAAGTTTGGGTAACAGTGTCAAATGTGTTAATGTAAAGCATAAAGCTAAATCTTTGCTATCTCTAGGATTATCCAGAACATAAAAATCAAATCTGGATGTTTAGCTGTGTTAGGACTATGTTAGGATGGTTTTAAGTGCAGGATTTTGTTGTGACCTGTTGTTCAAGAGCTGTCTGAAACCAGCTTTGTAGAAGGGTTGCGCTTTAATTCATGAAACACGCTTCAGTGCATCAGAAAACAGCTGCATAAACAATACTGTAGATTTTGTAACAGAGACAATATACTGCAAAATTTCAGCAACAGGGTATAAGCCAGGAAAATGCTGCACAGTGCATGGTGCGGGTGTTTAGGAAATCAGACTCTTCTGATGCGTTTTTTGAGCCATTTCTTTGAAAATGCAACCTCCCTATGCTTCCTGTCAGCTACCAAGCTGTGTGAGTTTGCAGCTCTTGAGCTTTGTGCCTTCCTACCAATGGATGGCATGGAAACTAAGAGGGTCGAAAGGAACATAAATACATAGGATGGCACAATCAGCTCATGAACCCTGGGACAAATATGGCTGGATGCCAGGCGAATATTAAGGCTGTTGTGTATACTTTTCCGTAGCCATCTGATTTGGCAACTAAAGTGACAGGATACTGCACTAGATGAACTTTTGGTTTGACTGCATTTGTGTAAGAAACATTTGAAATTTAATTTTAATAAGGAGCTCTGCAACATAACAAAGGGTAAGAATGAGTTTTACATGAAAGATTCTGCTCAAGATAAAATTACACTGTGAGATATAAAAACACTTGAAGCTCTGCCTAGCTAATTGCAAATAGCTTGGATTTTGTGTTCTGGGCCCTCCATCACTCCCTATAACTATAAACAATCCAGTGATACGGTCATAAAACCGGATCCTGGTGACATTGTTTCCTTTTTCAAAAACCTCTCTACTTTAAATCTTTATTCCAGTTGGCTATCACTTTTCCCAAGGGTGGTCTAGCAGTGCAATTTCTGGTAGAGTATGTATGCCTGCCTCTTTTAAGCCTGGGCTGGAGCTCTTGGAGCCAGCTGAGAAACCAGAAAGGCAGGGGGACCTGTCATTTCACTATAATTAAATATGTCCAAACGGCAACAATGTGTTCAATTAAAAACAAGAGCTGACTTGTTTTTAAGGACGTTAATGCTGTGGGAATTAACTATTGTGGGCAACAGGGGTGAGCTCCCACAACACAAGGGAAAGAGTGCTGCAGGGATCAGAAGGGGAAAGACCCCTGGTCCCAGCCCCTGCCACCCACATGCCCACCACACCCCCAGCTGCCTTGTGGCCTCACCACCCACCTTGGAGGGTGCTGGCACCTTGTCCTGCCCTCCCAACAAGCATGTGGGGCAACACAGGTTCCCACCACTTCTCCTGCCCCCACCTGCACTGGGCATGATGGCCAGGCTGGTACCACGGCACTCAGGGGCTGGCAAAGCAAGGGGTACACAAGCCTCCTCCACAGGATTTCACCAGGCTTGGTCCCTGGGTGCCTGCACCTTGCTGAGCAATGCATGGCACCCTCCAGACCTCCACGGTTACTCAGGGTGGGGCAGGTCATCATGCTCATGTCATAGGTTGCCCATGCCCGATAGCCATGGGGCTGCGTGCCTCTCTGCTGGCTGTGACGTGTAAGTGGAAATGAGACCTACATTTGGATCTAGGAGAGGGTTAGTCAAAGTGAAGCAACTCTTGCTCTTAGATCAGGAGGCCTGCTTCCCTCCTGGCCTCAACAAGTGGCTCAGGCATAAAGAAAAGCCACGTTTAAACACAGCTCTTCATTATTTCTGGCTTTTTGACGGGCCACCATGATATGACAGCATCTTAAAATATTGCCAGAATATTTTAAAGGAACTATTCTCATCATGCTCAAAAAGCTTCTCAGCAGCAATGCTGGGCTTAGAAACATCAGCGGGAACTCTCATGAAAGTTAAGCCAGAAAACTTACCACTTGATTTATTTAGTCATGTTCCCAAATAACTGAGAGCTCATAAAATCCTAAGATACGTATTGCTTTTTATGGAAAACTCTCAAATGTACCAACAGGAGAGAGAGTATTTGGGGTGGTTTGGGGTTTTTTTTGGTTTTTTGAAATTGTTTTATGTTTGCTTAGGCTCGTAAGGAAAATGACGATAGAGAAAACTGGGGTTTAACCTTTCTCATTGTTTCCCACTTTGCCATACTGGGTCTTTTTTTTTTTTTAACATGCTGGTATTTTATGCAGCGGATGACACAGAGTATTAGCAGGAAGTGCTCTTCTGACCTGTGCATGTTTTTACAAGGACTGAATCTGATGTTAAATTCAATTATTCCCTCCATTTTAAGTGATTTGGAGCATTTTAATGTTAAGTTGATTAAACTGAGGTCTGTGGAAGGAAAACTGCTTCCTTTGTTCTATTTCAGCAACTAACAAATACCAACTCTGTAAAAAGCTTATTAAAAATAAACTATATATGCCAGTACTGATCCTGTATCTCCGTCTGGGAGTGATGAGATTCAGAACTTCAGTTTGTTGTAAAATTAAGTAGCAACACTTCTGAATTTGGAAATTCACACTTGCATAAACAGAATTCAGGTAAGCCTACAAGTTTCCTGTCTCTTTTCCTTACCAATGTGGAGAAATTTCAGAAGATGAGAAGAGTAGGTTTAGTCTTATCTGTATGAAATATATGAAGTAGGAGTGTGCAGACTCCTATTTCATTTAAAGTCACGACAAGGGATTGAGTTTATATCTCAATCTAACACAACACAATTAGCTATTTTTGCTTAAAACAACGGAATTTATTTTTAAAGTTTTCCCTTTTCCTCCAAATAAAATTATGGTGTAAGCACCTGATTTCTCCCATTATTATGAACTCTGTACATTTCCAATTATTAACTATTTAAGCAAATGTTTGCTATGTCTCAATCCAGTAATGTTTGCAAAGTGCTGCTTCTAAGACAGATCGACAAACAATGGTTTAATTGCAAAAGTTACCACATTGACATGTCAAACATATAATTCACGAAAAACAAACAGTGAGAATATCAGCCTTAGCCATTAGTACCGTACTGTTTGGTCCTTTAACATCTTAATCCAGCAGAGGAAAAATGGATATCATTGCAGCAGTAGGAACACAAGGGTCTTACCTACATAATAGCGCTGAGTTAGCATCGGTCAGCACACAAGTGTTCTTGGACAGATGGTGCAAGGCGGTGACACTGCCAGGACAACACACCTTCTGGTTCAACAGACATCTGAGAATTCGTGCAATAGTTTCTCTTACCTGATAAAGATACAAACTTTATGTCCTACACTTCTGAAAGCTGCAAGCTTTCAGGATAAGGGCATTTAATTCCTGGATTATCACTTCTGTAATATTTCACAGTTTTTTTACAGGTTTAATGCCATTTTTCTCCTTTTGTTTCCATATATATTTGTAAGTTTGAAATTTTTAAAAATGTTTATTTAAGGTCTTCTGTTTCCTTATTTCAAATAGTTGGGCCTTGAGTTATGTCTGTCTCGGGGAGACAGGATTTCGTATAGTTGTATCAGAGGAATAACAAATTTTGCTGGACACTGCTTGATGGGTTTATCTCTTCAAAGGTCAAGCTTCTCAATAGCCAAAAACCTCCCACTTCTTTTCTTTGGGTTCTGCAAACACACAAATTTCACTTTTTTGACAGGTATGAACAGTACAAGAAGTAAAAATAGATGTTCTTGTCTTTATACAAGATTGAAATAATTTTTCAGTTGGCGTCAGACACACTATAAGTAGTTTGAAACTTGGAATTACTGTGAGTATATAGAATAACAATTGCAAGCAATCCTGAGATTTTAATTGGCTTTGCAGACATAGGGAACCAATTTATTATTGACTGCTTATGTGCTACTTTCATTGTCAAATATGCCAAAAAACATTCCAATTATAAATAGGTCATTTGAAAAGTTATTTCCAAATTCTGTAGAATAGAATGTGTTTCTCCTTTGTTAAGCAAACCCGCATTCCTGGATGTTTTCTGCGACTTTTCCTGCCTGACATTTATAACAAGACGAGGTGGCTGGGAATAGATTCTTTCACTGACAGTATTATACAGCTTAGAGCAGAAGAAATGGAGAACACATTTACACAGCAAAATGCCTTTGTACTTCGTAAATTTATTACTTTGCAGTCATGCTTTCTTTCATAGCCCACTATGAAATAACTAACTTCCTTCACAGCTACTTGCTTATTGTGTATGTTTCCTAAATTAATTATTTACTCCCAGAAGAGTTTCAAGTCTGGCTTCGTGTAGCTCACTGGACCCACAAGAAAAAAAGGAAATTACATTCTCTTAAACTTTTTTATAGCCCATCATCCCTGCACATATAAGTATGTGTATATTTGTGTAGATGCTTAGAAAATATTGAACAATGCAAAATAACTTAATGAATCTGTAGCTGAGTTTTCTTTTCAGATTCAGTCAATAAAAATCATCATAATAATATAGAGTACTGATGGCTGGATCTGATGCAGTTATTTGCCGGTAATTTACCAGTAGCAACTAATGATTGAAAAGTGATCATTTTGTTGTCTCAGATGCTGTGACAGGCAAACACTGATCTGTTTTGACATTCCATTAGTGGCTAGTTTTTGTAGTTACATGCAGCTTGAATACTTCTTTGCCTGTGGCTCCAGCCATGGTCAGATACACTATGGCAATTTTCCATACTCAAAGCTGCTAAATAGCCGCTGTTATATAATATAACTACCTGCTTGGGGGCTAAACTACATTATGCCTTTCTCATTCCTAATTTCTAAGTAAGTATGCGATGTGTCCATTTGACAAGAAATCCTAATCTACCCTTTCTTAAATGGTCAAATTCATTTGAATGGGAATAAGACTGAATGATGAGGTTTTTAAGATTTATTTTTGTGTTGGTGGCAAATATAGTAAATTAATCATATGTCCCGTGTTTACTTGAAAAAATGATTAATATTCCGTATGTTGATAACGACACCCACTGAATTATTGTTCGCTGTATACATCAATTGCATTGTAAGAAAGGGCAAGAACTTTCCAGTACACATTAATCTAACATTTGCAGTCTCATCCTATTAACACAAAATAATTATATACAGTTGTCCAGGAAGGCACAATGAGAGAGTGCTGAATCTAATCAAGCTTTCCAATACTTTACTGCTGTGTACTGTGTTGCATATTTGCATGAATGTATCTGATATTACAGAAACCTAGTACTGCAAATACCATCTTACCAAACACCATTCCCTTCATGTTCAAGGCTATGATACAATCAAGTACCTATTTAGTGGACAAAGAATTTGAGAGTCAACATGGATCCCTTCTTTTTTCTTTTTATCTCCTACCTCCACTTAAACATATTTTGATGATCTGCCTCACCTTCAATATTGCCTTTCTAAATGTTAATATAATTCTGGTTAGACACAGTATTTGTTTGCAATAGCACCTCAGCAGCTTAGGTATTTACGTGTATTTAAGAAACACTGTACAGCAAATTTTCCAGTATATCCAGTATATCCAGAATCACCATGGGTGATTCAAAAGTGCATATTGCTACATATTTCTTCTTACTCTTAGGCTGAAGTTCAGTTGCCTCAAATCTTATGCAGTGCCTTTAAAACTATGTTTATACCACATGTCATGTCTTGAATGGGAAAAATTCTAATACGTTACCAGAGCAGAACAGAACGTAAGAAGGGAATTGGATGGGTAGACTGAAGAAGGCCATAAAAATTTAACTGTATTGAACCCCATGTGCAAGGAGGTTGTTTCTGGATGAACTAGGGAATGTTAAAAGTCTTGCAAGTGCCATGTCAGAGTATGCTTTGCGCCTTTTCTCTAATGATAGAAGCTGTGAAATTGAATCTCATCAACTAGTTCCGTGACAAAAGATAAGGTGTAAGGTCAGCTCCTGAGACATTTCAAACAACAATCGTTTGGGTTTTTTTTCAGGACATCTTTCAGTTTTGCTACCGAGTCTTACCTCAAGAAAAAGTAGCCAAAAGGAAAAAAACTGTGAAAGAGGGATGAAAAGCTTTTATGGGTTTATGGCCATCAACATGAAGAAATAGAGGAATTTCAGAAAGCCTAGGAAGAAAACTGCTTGAGTTTGTACAATGTCAGTAAATTAAATTTGATGACAATTTTTTTTTTTTGTTACCAAATATTAATCTTTAATTCTGGCACCTGTGAGCATTCCTTTGGTTGCCCTACTTGAAGGTACAATGCATTCCTATGAGGAGTTTACGATATTCAAGAAAGCAAACAGGGACAGACTTCTCATCACTTCCTAAAGCAAAGTCATGCTGATTCATCCTTATGCTGGGTTTGGATGGGGTAGAGTTAATTTTCTTCATAGTAGCTGGTATGGGACTATGTTTGGGATTTGTGCTGGAAACTGTTGATAACACAGGGATGTTTCAGTTATCACTGAGTAGTGCTTACACTGAGTCAAGGCCTTTTCTGCTCCTCACACCAGCCCACCAGCAAGCAGGCTGGGGGTGCACAAGAAGTTGTGAGGGGACACAGCCAGGACAGCTGACCCCAACTGACCAGAGGGATATTCCATACCATGTGATGTCATGCTCAGCATATAAAGCTGGGGGAAGAAGAAGGAGAGGGAGGATGTTCAGAGTTATGCAGTTTGTCTTCCCAAGTAACCATTACGCATGGTGGAGCCCTGCTCTCCTGGAGATGGCTGAACACCTGCCTGCTGGTGGGAAGCAGGGAATTAATTCCTTGTTTTGCTTTGCTTGTGGGAGCAGCTTTTGCTTTGTCTATTAAACTGTCTTTATCTCAACCCATGACTTTTCTCACTTTTACCTTTCTGATTCTCTCCCCCATCCCAGTTGGGGGGAGTGAGCAAACAGCTGTGTGGTGCTTAGTTGCCAGCTGGGGTTAAACCACAACAATCCTGAACAGAAGACCTCAAGTCCTAACCATATATCCATGGACAGGAATTGTCTCTACTCCTATTGAATGTGAGTTGGAGAATGAACATATGTTTTTATTTCTTCCCTTGCTTGTCTCTAGATTACACAGCTTGAAAACTGAAGTTTGTTGCCACTGGCAATGCCATCTTGGCCCAAAGTGGGACAACGTTAGCCCTCACAGAACCTGAACCACAGGCCAACTGTTGTGGCCTCTATCAGCATTCAGCACAAAAGAAGTAATAAGTAGCTAAAAGAGAGGCCTTTACTATACAACCATCAACTTCCCTGGACATCTTAGTTGATTACAAAGGAATTAGTTAGGCCTTTGGCTCTCAGACTGGGCACTGTAATTAACTTGTATTCGTGTTCTACTGAGTCACTCTAAATGAAACAGGATCAAGGCCAAATTATTCAGAGTCAGGAAGAGTACATACAGATTGGGAACCTGACTTCTCTTTCTCGCCTCCCACTTTTCCTTTATGTGATCAGCAGCCCAAAGAGTATACTTAAATACTACTACTAACTATTTCAGAAATATAATTTTCTCCTTATTATACTAATGATCAATGGAGGCTGAATGTATAAACTGTCAACAGTTTATACTGTAGACAAATTACTGGTTCCACAGATCACAGATAATCTCTCTCTGTTCTTTTCAGCAGCTCTTGGAGGTTATAATTTATATATCTCTCAGATTCTTTAGTTCTTCCATTTAAAAAAAAAGTAAAGATTTTCACTCCTCTGGTTTTTTTCCAATGTAAACTAATTATATAAAATATTATTTATGTCATTTAACCTTTCTTTTTCTTAAATTCCTTCAAAACATTCAAAGTATGTCAAATATCCCTTAACGTACTGAATATTCTTCATATGTTAAACTTAACACTTGGTCGTATTTAATCCATAAGACATAGGTCATCCTAGACATGTTATTTAACTCATTTTATCTTGCCTCTGTAGCAGTATTGGCTTATTCAGTTTTTGTCAGACCTCAGTAAAATGGGATTTTCATGTATAACAGATTGGCCTGGAAGATAGTCTGTAGTGCGAGAGAGACTAGTAACAGTTAAATTGGCATAGGGCCTCCCCCAGTGTTGTTAGCCTTATGTTTGCTCTTGAACTCAAACCCATTACAGAGATGTTCTTAGGTCTAAGACATTCAGTCCCTAATCATACTCCATTTATCAATACTACCTTCTTAGTCAAGAAAATTTTAATTTACTCGAGAAGTTTTCTAGATGCATGACTAATAACATAGACTACATCACCAGACACTAGAAGGCCAGGTCTTTCTCCACTTGCAATCCAATAGATTAACTGATTTCAGGGAGAAAATGATTCAAGACAATAACTAAAACCAAAGCTTTTTTAGAGATTCTGCTTCTGCTGTTATCTATAATCAGTTCATACTGTAATTGTAAAAATAAATATTCCTTTGTCAGATACAGACATTATTAGAATCATTACCGGTCATTTGCTGAACTTGGAAAGGAGAAACAAATTTCATGAATCTATTTTTCTGAACCACTGACCAGAGAGCTTAAATGTCAATAGATGGAAACTTGTAATGCTGCTTTTTAAAAGGCCTTTTCAGGGGAAAATACATAATGCACTAATGAAGGAAGTATTTAACAAGGCTAATAATCTGGAACATGGTTTCAGTAGCTATAGGAGAAATTTAGAATTTCCTCATATTTAGTTCAATGGTAGAGAGAAAAATGTTGAGTAGCAAGACTTTTTCACAATTTCTAAATCATGGTCGTTTAAAAAAAATAAGCTACATATAAGGCAGTGTAGACAAAATCATCAGGCTTTTACATGGATTTTATTCTATTCAAGAATAAGTGACATTGTAGTGGGAAAGATTATTTCATTTGTATTTGAAAGAAAACTTACTTTGAAGCCAATGAGTTAAAAATTGTCGATACAGTCTCTGGTCTTTAGGCTTGAGATTTTAATCTGTGCATAAAACAGTTTATTTAAGGAAATTACTGTGCAGGATATTTAAAACTGATTTAATAAATCTGTGATTGAATGCAAGACATTCTTTTACTAAATAGTCAAGCAACGTATGAAAGATACATCAACATTATGATGCTAATATTACAAGCAAGTATGTGCCATTTTTCAAACGTGTTCCTATCATGGAGTATTAAGCTTCTTCTAAATCTATTGAAATGAGACATAGTGGGATAGGAAAGAAATACAAAACTTTGAAAACCCTAGAAGACTTTATCACTATTTGTCATTCTAATCTACAGGGGAAAAAATATGAATGGCAATTATAGCAAAGAGAACAGAATATGTTTGCACAGGACTGGCACTTGTAATTACTCTAGGTTTCTGTGTAATCTGGGGGAAGGGAAACTTAAGCCATGTCTGAATTTGTTTTTCAGAAACAAATAACTGACTTTTTCAGCCTCAAGAAATTATTTTTTTAGTAAATACTTTATAGTATTATGTTGAAAAGCCATGAACTAAACAAAATTAAAATTAATGAACTGTGCCAATTAATGTGAATAATTTTTTTTGTGAAATCAAACCAAAAATCTGAGTAGCCTCTTTCTTAACTACATCCACTATTCTGAATATAATATGCATTACTTCATGCTTGAAAATCATAATCTCATTGATTTCATTAATATTTAACAATTTTAACACCAGTGACATTAAAACATTTCACTTCTTGAGGATAAAAAGGAAAAGAGACAAGATTCTTCTTGTCTCTATCTTATTTTTTTTCAGCATGTCCAATGAAAGATAAAATATCTGTGATAAAATCTTAATTACAGTTGAATACAATTTCCATCAATGGCCTGAAATTTCACTGCACAATGAAACTATAAAGATGGCATAGTAATTAATAAATTTTGTACTGCTGCTATATTATATGTCATATTGACAGTGTCTTATGAATAATGAAGGCTTCAGCTAAGAAGAATTTGTCTACAACTAAAGCTTTTTAAAGTTAAAAGGTGATTATTGATAAGAAAAGCATACTTAGAATGTTAGATTGAAAAAAGATATGCCAGGACTAGTCCTCAGGACACTGTGGATAAACTAACACCTCTGGGGGTACTGGTCGACAGGTGGCTGAATATGAGCTGGCATTGTGCCATGGTGGCCGAGAAGACCAATAGCATCCTGGCTTGTATCAGAAATAGTGTGTCCAACAGGACTAGGGAAGTGATTGTCCCCCCGTACTTGGCACTGATGAGGCCCCACCTCAAATACTGTGTTCAGTTTATAGGCCCCTCACTACAAAAAAGACATTGAGGTGCTGGAGTGTGTCCAAAGGGCAAGGAAGTTGGTGAGGGGTCTGGAGAACAAGCCTTATGAGGCTGAGGGAACTGGGGTGGTTCAGTCTGGAGAAACGGAGGCTGAGGGGAGACCTTATTGCTCTCTATAACTACCTGAAAGGAGGTTGTAGCAAGGCAGGTGTTAGTCTCTTCTCCCAAGTAACAAATGATAGGACAAAAGGAAACGACTTCAAGTTGCACCAGGGAAGGTTTAGATTAGATATTAGGAAAAATTTTTACACTGAAAGGGTTATCATGCATTGGAACAGGCTGCCCAGGGAAGTGATTGTGTCACCATCCCTGGAGGTATTTAAAAGACCAGTAGATGTGGTGCTTAGGGACATAGTTTAGTGGTGGACTTGGCAGTGCCCAATTCAATATCTATTCAAGAAGGAATTTGTTCTGTTAAGTGCTATCCAATCAAAGTGGTGGTGTAGTTCATATCCTGAGAAAGTCCTTGAGGTTCTAGATATATGTCTTATTCTGTGGGTGAGATTAATCACACCAATACAAACTTATTTCCACTTGATGTGATTTTGCAGATAGCTTTGAATAAAACTTATGATCATTTGAACATTCAGATCAAAGATAACGAAGTCATTCAAGAAAAATCTGCCTAAATCTTGAAATCCTGAAAATTTAAATGAGCTTAATATTTTTCTGTACAAAGTGTCCATAAAAAATTATTAATATAAACATATAATTATTTTAAGTTTTACAAAAACTCATAAATACTTTAATTGAAAATTAAATCAAATACTTCCTTGATGGAGGAATTCTTTTCTACAATTGCAGTAGGTATTTGTAGACAGATTCTGCTTCCAGTTTCATGAATGACTACTATAAATCTAAAGTGAGTGGGACAAAAGGGTAGTTCATGAATTGTAGTTTTTTCTTTCAAAGAGAATTCTTATATTTTGGAACCCATAAAAGGATATAATGCTTTAAAAAGAAGTAGATGTGAAGCACATTTGTATCTAATGCTTTAAATAGAAGATGTGAAGAACAATTCTCTCAGTGGTTTAAAAGATTTTTGGTTTTGCATTAAGCATATTGAACAAAAGTAGGAAGTAAGGTGGAAAAGTGAATAGAAAATGATATTTAATTAAATTTTAACAAAAGCTGAAAAAGCGAACTAATGTGAAGACAAAAGACTGAAACAGAATAATGGATAAAGTGGGATAGGATAATCAGGTAATAGAGTAAAATGTTTTAATGCGTTTTCATAGTGAAAAGGTTCCATTCAAATTAGTTTCTTAAAATACTTGGCAAGGAAACATACATTGGCCAATAGGATATTCACATGGTACAATAGTGGTAATACATCATCTTAATAATTTAGACCTTTAATACTGTTAAATTTAAATTTTCAAATACTTGCAGATTTATGATGTCAGAAAATATTTATAGGAGATCTTTGATCTATATTACAGTATACATGAAAGCTCTGTGCTTGCTGACAAGAATGTCCTTTTTTTCAGTACAGAGGAGAACATCTTTGTGATAAGTAATTCCAATAATCAAACTTATAACTTTGTTCACAAAAATGAGAATACTAATATATCTTAATTGTGCCAACGGTTCAATTTAGTTAAGAATAAGGTTAGCTAAGTAGTTAATTAGCACAATGTTTTACACATTTAAAAAGGTATTTATATTGATGGCTACAAAAGTTACATTCTTAAGAAAGAAAATTTAAGGTAGTCACTAGTACTCCAGGTAGTGGCACTACTAATAATGTTCATCTAAGCCAGGGTATAATTCAATGTATTCCAGCGTTCAAAATTCATAACAGCATGTAGGGGTCTGTAATTATACTGATATTTCTTTTTCCTTTGTTGGAGTTTTAAAGTATTATTTACTGGATACTTTGTTGTTTCCATCAGAGCTATGTCATACATTTCAAATATGATATTTTTCCTGCAGTCAATTATTTCTTTAAGTCTTCTGAAGATTCTTTCTAGTAACTCACAATCCTGTTTTTGAAACATGACGTTCTTTGGGAATTTTGTTTCTGAAAGAATAACACTGGTAATCTACATAATCTTTTGTATAATTTTCCCTCACCTTCTGCTATCTGCTGATTCACAGCTGCTTTAATACTACCATAGGGCTTAAAGGCTTCATGTGAAACCAGAACTTTATTATGGTAGTCACTATATATACACAGAGGGAGCGACAGCTCCAGCCCTAGAAAACCAGCATTTCTTGATTAAAACAAACAAAGGATGTATAAATCATTCCCATGTAACAAGAGGAAAAGTTGTCCACCTTTACAATAAAAGCCTGTTTTTCAGTCAAGAACTGAACCTAGTTTCTTGTCCATTACCTGAACACAGGTACAGAAACAAGTTATGTCTTAAATTAGACTGTATTTAAATTAATTTTATTTGCAAAATGCGAGATCAAGCAAAGGCATAACTAAAGAGATCTCTACGAAACCCAAGAGATGAATAAAGTAAAGTTTGCAGTTCAAAATAAAATGTGCTGTTTGCTGAGTCATTCCTCTATTAGAAATCTAACATGTTGCTATTAAAGAATTTTGAGGAACTAATATTATTTGAATGAGATGAAGAAATAAAGGTCCATTTATTTCCCTCTTAAAAAGTCAACAGTCTAATGTAAGTTTTTTAATGATTTTGTATGTTTCTAAATACTGACTTGATTTTGAAAAGTGCAGGCTATCCACATTTCAACAAAAGCATACTGCTCTGCAGTGATTTTGAAGTGGAAAATAACTTTTAATGAGTTAGTAAAAACCAAAATTCTCACAAAGTTAAAAGTACAATTTGTTAAAGAATAACCTGCAGAGAATTTGCCCAGTTTTCTGATTTATTTAAAACAAGTGGGTTTGCAAGCAATATGTAATGAACATCCACTCAATGTTCAAATAATCAGTGCTTATGTTAAACAAGTTTGGCCTTAGTAATCACTGCTGTTAACGTTTTTCTGTTTTTTAAGAAAGCAGATGCCCTTTTCATTCTTTTCATACTTGCTAATATTTTTAATACTCATCAGAACTTTGAATTTACAGCTTGATTATTAATTTTCCTTATAGAATTATCTAAGGTAGTTTTTCAAGAGTTTTCAAAAAAAGCAACAGTCAAATGTAGAGTATTAAACAAAATGGACTAGTTAACCCATTGCACTAGCAGAAGTTAGTTAAGACATCTTTTATAGAGTGATGTCTTCCTGACTTTGTCTGTAAAGATGTTTATTAGCTACCTGCCTAATATATAAGCAATTCAGGGCTTCACTAATCTTAGTGTTAAAATCGCGGTTTCTGTTATAATTCTCATTATCTTGTCTAGCTCCAACAACACTTATTATTTTGCATATCAGAAACTGACAAAAAAAGAGAGATCAGTAATATCCTGACTGATATGACTAATAACTCACACAACTAGTCTATATATGCAGATCAGGTCAGCTTAGCAACGGTAACTAATAGTCAAGGGGATACACTGCCAGCATGTTTTGTAGCATCCTGACCCTGACCCAATTTTTCAAGGATACCAATCAGCTATCCCATAACCATTAAATGCTGCAACTACTTATCAGGTGCATTAAGGATTCTCCAAGCACTGTTTCTAGGATAGAGGTTGTTAAATCCCCAAGACCAGCTCTTTGGTGTCCATTCCCACCTGGAGACATGAAATGCTTGCTGCACGTTTGCCTTGGGACTTGGGTCAGGGCCAAAAGAGCAGTCCTGAGCTGCTCTGGGGAATGAGCTTTCCACAGAGTTATACTGATTTAACTGAAATTGTATGACCTTATGAATCAAAAATTCAACATTGCGTTAAACTTGACATGTGAGCTCAATCAAAAATACCAGCATAAAAATCGTCCAAGTTCAAAATGTTGACACCAGTCATTGCACAGACGGGAGAAGAAAAGCCTTTCACCAGTACTTAGTAAGATAAAGGAACACTTTGACGAACCCATTACTAAGACGAGCCCCTGTAGTTAGGCGCATAACAGGGAAACTTCAAGGTCTCTGGGGTTGAGAAAAAACATAAGATACAGTTCATATCACACTTCTCACAATATGAGTAGTTTCCAAGTTTTGATTTGTTTGTTCTTTTATTTGCTTCCAGAGATGGTAGAAGTTAAGATCTTGACTAAAGTAATAAAAGTGTGTCAGTCTGGCTGTGAAGAAAAACAAAATGCTACAAGCTCAGTTTGCCAGCTTGTGCAGGCATACCAGTCTGAAGGGCTAGCTTTCATTACGAACTCCACTTGCCTACCTACAGTAAACTTAAAAAGTGCACAAGTTTAAACAGAAATGTAAAAGTAACCTAATAGCATACCAAACTTTAAAGCATAATCCCATTAAAAACCCCACTGGCTGGATAAACAGAAATAGTTGAAAGCAAATGTCGCTTTTCCAATGAGGTTCTTGTGTTCTTGTCGTTCAAATAACATTGCAAAGGTCGCTTCATTGAAATTTCATGCCTGAAAAATCTATATGCATTATTTCTTGCTAGGTTTGAGTTACCAAAATCAAGTTATTTTAGGGTCTCATGCTGTCTGAACAGTACAACAGATCAAACTAACTGGAAATACATTTTGTACTATTGTAAAATACAATAAGTATACAAAAAATACTTGCAGTTGATACCAAATTCAAGTCTTTTAAGTGAATATACCAAAAGAGATCAGTACTTATGGATAGAACAAATTACTGACATCAAACATGTTCTACTTCTGAAGAGAAATATATCAATAAATAAGTAGGAAACTATAGAGATGGTGCTTAAAGTGAGGTCTGAAGATGCATAGATTTGAAATCGGGGGGGGCAGGGCATGATCCTACTTCTGTTCCTTTTTCAGGGTGAGGGTCAGCAACCTTGCTCCCACTAGGCCTACTTTAACTGTACAGTAGAAAAGAGGGACCATTGTGCTTGCCAGGCAGTAAAGTGCTGTTAGTGATAAAAACACAGTTTTCGTCTTTTCTAGTGATGCAGCTCAGAGAAAAAACAAATAGAAAAACTAAAAGATTTTGAAGAGGGTCTTAGTTTGATGAACAGTATCTTTCACTCTGCGAGGAAAAATTAGATAAATACAACATGCTACTGTCCCGGTTTCAGCTGGAATAATTTTCTTTCTAGTAGCTGCTGTGTTTTGGATTTAGTATGAGAATAATGCTGATAACACGTATTGTTTTAGTTGTTGCTAAGTAATGTTTACATTAGTCAAGGACATTTTCAGCCTCCCATAGAAGCTGAGAGGGAGCATAAACAGGACAAGCTGGCTAAAGGAATATTCCATATGGTAGATGTCATGCTCAGTATATAAATGGGGGCTGGCCGGGGGGCAGGAATCTACGGTCACTGCTCAGGACGAGCTGGGCAACCAGTCACCGGGTGGTGAGAGCAACTTGTGTCACTTTATTTTGTATATTCTTCAATAATATTAATAATAAGCATTTTTATTATTAATAATAATAAAATTAGTAGTAGTAGTATTCTTTTCCTCTTCCATTACTGTTCTACTAAACCATCTTTAGCTCAACCCACGAGTTATTTGTTTGATTTTTTTTTCTCTTTTTTTTTCCCTCTTCTCCCAACCTTACTGGGGGATGGGGGTGGGTGGGTGGATTGAGCAAGTGGCTTCATAGTCCTAGTTGCTGGTTGGAGTTAAACCACGACAGCTGCTCCTTCAGGATCAACAGAGGAGTAAATGCGTCAAGATATTCATTGATTATTTTCTCACTTGTGTGGACTGGAGAACTGTGTGTTGAAATGTGGTACCCACTGCAGGACATTTAGCCACAGTGGGGCTTTCATAAGTCTAATAAGCCTTGTAGTTTTAAACAGATGCCAAGCACACTCTGTGAGGAGCACTGAAGAATGGGTGACTACCTAGCAAACATGATCTCAAAGAGGTTGGCTAAATAACCTCAACGGAGGCTGAATGCTTACTGACTGTAACGGCATTGTTAATGGAGAAGAGGAAATTGCCCCAAATATTCTCCTACTTTACCTTACTTAGGAGTAAAGGAGCCATCTGCATAACTTCTACCTGCCTTCTGATGCAGTCGTTCTGACAGACTCTGAAGAGACCCACAGTTATTCATCTTTAGCAAAGCCCCCTGTCTGGATTTTATATTTTTTCCCCCAAAAAAATCTGTGGTCTAGAAAAAGAGGTAAGGGAGAACACTTCAGTGTTCTCATGATTTTTAAAAACAAAGGATGGACCGAAATCTTCTTCTCTTGCTGAATAAACCACAAAGATCAGCCTTCTGAGGAAGCCTGAGTATATCTAAAACAGGTAGATTAAATCAGTTTAGCTTGAAAGTTAAATATGTTTAGAGTACACTGTCCTTGGCAGAAAAAGTCTCCTCATCAGAGTATTTCATGCCTGTCACAACATGGTTTCACCTCTGGTGCTTCCATAGCAAAAGTTAGGCATCTGCAAGAGTACAGTAGTATTCACTAGGGAAGGAGATGGTTCTCCAAAAGGCAAGAAAGAGCAAATCACGTCTCTGAGCTCCAGATCTGAAGTTTCTACTTTCTGTTATGCAATGATACCCCATTATGCCAGTAGTATTTTTTATTGCTATTTCAAAATGTAGCTTCTTTCGCTATCTCAATCTTCATGAATTTCCAAAGGATACTGTTTTCACCAGTCTTAGGGTGCAGTATACCCTGTCTTCCTTCATACGGGCTTGTATCATCTACTTGTGTGACTAGAAGAAAAGGGGGTGAAATTCTTTCTGCATAGCTACGTGTGTCTGATTCCTGAGGCATTTTAACATTACTGCTGGAGCAAGAAAGNTGTCACTTTATTTTGTATATTCTTCAATAATATTAATAATAAGCATTTTTATTATTAATAATAATAAAATTAGTAGTAGTAGTATTCTTTTCCTCTTCCATTACTGTTCTACTAAACCATCTTTAGCTCAACCCACGAGTTATTTGTTTGATTTTTTTTTCTCTTTTTTTTTCCCTCTTCTCCCAACCTTACTGGGGGATGGGGGTGGGTGGGTGGATTGAGCAAGTGGCTTCATAGTCCTAGTTGCTGGTTGGAGTTAAACCACGACAGCTGCTCCTTCAGGATCAACAGAGGAGTAAATGCGTCAAGATATTCATTGATTATTTTCTCACTTGTGTGGACTGGAGAACTGTGTGTTGAAATGTGGTACCCACTGCAGGACATTTAGCCACAGTGGGGCTTTCATAAGTCTAATAAGCCTTGTAGTTTTAAACAGATGCCAAGCACACTCTGTGAGGAGCACTGAAGAATGGGTGACTACCTAGCAAACATGATCTCAAAGAGGTTGGCTAAATAACCTCAACGGAGGCTGAATGCTTACTGACTGTAACGGCATTGTTAATGGAGAAGAGGAAATTGCCCCAAATATTCTCCTACTTTACCTTACTTAGGAGTAAAGGAGCCATCTGCATAACTTCTACCTGCCTTCTGATGCAGTCGTTCTGACAGACTCTGAAGAGACCCACAGTTATTCATCTTTAGCAAAGCCCCTTGTCTGGATTTTATATTTTTTCCCCCAAAAAAATCTGTGGTCTAGAAAAAGAGGTAAGGGAGAACACTTCAGTGTTCTCATGATTTTTAAAAACAAAGGATGGACCGAAATCTTCTTCTCTTGCTGAATAAACCACAAAGATCAGCCTTCTGAGGAAGCCTGAGTATATCTAAAACAGGTAGATTAAATCAGTTTAGCTTGAAAGTTAAATATGTTTAGAGTACACTGTCCTTGGCAGAAAAAGTCTCCTCATCAGAGTATTTCATGCCTGTCACAACATGGTTTCACCTCTGGTGCTTCCATAGCAAAAGTTAGGCATCTGCAAGAGTACAGTAGTATTCACTAGGGAAGGAGATGGTTCTCCAAAAGGCAAGAAAGAGCAAATCACGTCTCTGAGCTCCAGATCTGAAGTTTCTACTTTCTGTTATGCAATGATACCCCATTATGCCAGTAGTATTTTTTATTGCTATTTCAAAATGTAGCTTCTTTCGCTATCTCAATCTTCATGAATTTCCAAAGGATACTGTTTTCACCAGTCTTAGGGTGCAGTATACCCTGTCTTCCTTCATACGGGCTTGTATCATCTACTTGTGTGACTAGAAGAAAAGGGGGTGAAATTCTTTCTGCATAGCTACGTGTGTCTGATTCCTGAGGCATTTTAACATTACTGCTGGAGCAAGAAAGGGTGTAGGGGAGAATTTTGTAGAGTGGGGTTGATGGTTGGTCTTTTCCAACCTAAATGATTCTATGATTCTATGATTCTATGTAGGAATAAAGGAGGAATAGAGTTTTAATGAGAGGATGTGAATCCCAAGGTCTGTGTCTTTTATCATTACTAGGAAGTATATCCCAGTGTTCAATCATATAGGTTGCTGTATCAATTATGAAGATAAATCAAATATATAGGTAGCTACAGGTATTATATAGATATAAAAATATAGATTATGAAGGCTATATAGGTAATATTTCTAGGAAGGATGAGGAAGAAAGTATCTGGACAAAACCTAAAAAGTATCTTGAGATTTGTAACTGAGATTGGTCTTGATCAATTTCTGAAAAAGAAACCGATAAAAAAGAAGTCTCAACTCCTAGTAGGTCAGAAGTGCTAGATGGAATTATTCCTAAACACAGAGGTGTCTGGTAGAAGTGTTTCTGTAGATTATTGGTGGTGGAATTGTTTTTCTTATGCACTGCAGGGAATCGTGCCTAGTTTTACAGAGCAGAAAGGAACTGTTTAACATGTACTGCAGATTCTCCACCAGTATTGACGAGCATGCTGAGCTGAAAAGGTAACAAATTATTCCTTTCGGAACTAATCGAAGCAAATTCCTCTCCCCGACGCCTTTTTCTTCTGCTCTCCTTGTTCCCTTTCTTCCCTTAAGACTTTCAATTCATCTCTGTAAGAAGTGACTGAAAGAATCCATTACCAGCTATTTCAGAAGAAATTGTGATATCATGCCAAAAAAAATAGCTTTTTATCCAAAATGTAGGAATTGGAAACTAATTGTGCCAATATAAGCAAAACCCAGTAGTCCTGGTGTGGTAGAAATGTGCTGTCTCAGGGACAACATCAGGGAGCAACAACCATAACACATTGTTGTGAGGTTTTTGATAATAGCCTGCTAGCTTCTTTCCACTGATCCACTATGGCAAATTATCATCATTAGCATAATAATGTTATAATTTTATAATTGATTTTTGCCTGGTTCTTATCCAAATAGAAGAGTGCATGTGCAGCCCTAAACACTGGATAAGGTCCTATAATATTCAAACATAGAAATAAAGTGGGAAAAAGTATTCTAGCTCTTGAAAAGGGATAAGATTTACTATAATTAACTCCTAGATCTAAAACAGGGGAGGCAAGGCAAGGAGAGGCAAGGTGAAGGGGCAGGGGTGGGAAGGGCAGGGCAGGGCAGGGCAGGGCAGGGCAGGGCAGGGCAGGGCAGGGCAGGAGAGGGAAGGGAAGGGAAGGGAAGGGAAGGGGAG
>VWZL01000298.1:996790-1074088 GCA_013396915.1 Stercorarius parasiticus | reverse complement strand
GAAAGGAAAGGAAAGGAAAGGAAAGGAAAGGAAAGGAAAGGAAAGGCAGATGACCACCACAACAGCAGTTTTGAAATTCAGTGATGAGGCTTTTGAAGCTTCAAGTAATGTTCAGGTTATGGAGATGCCAAATAGAAGTGTCTTACAATTTTCCTTATTTTGATTTTGCATCTTCCTATTAAAGATCAACTGCAAGACCAGCAAAAAAATAATTATATAAAAACAGTGCAAATTAAACAATAACACCCTGGGTGAAGCAAACTAGTCACTTCTTTCTTTTCAGGCTTTATACAACCAGTGTAAGAAATAAAATGCGATGTCAGAATGTACAGCAATATAGAAACAGACAAGAAGTCTGTTTCCCTGATAAAAATACCTTATCGTCTAATTTAAAAGCTGAAGAAATAAATCCATAAATACCCAGGGTAATAGTACCCTTTGGTCATTTGCCATGGCAAAGATCAGTTTCAGAAAAGCAAGCATTCCATTAAATTGCTAGCTGTGTTTTCCTTTTCAAAATCTGATTAGAAAAAGAAGCAGAAATCAAAGTGTGGCTGTCCATCCTTTGAAATACTGCTTTTAAATAGATCCTGAAAAATGTTCCTGTTCCTGGGTGAAAAACAAATGCTGATAAATCTGACTTTCTCCACATAAAAATTTCCCAAAGAGACAGAGACAGACACATCACTGAGACAAAGAGTGGGACTATTCCCAGAAGTAGAAGACAGAGATTGATGTGCACCTGACAACCTGCAGTGTGGAGAAGACATGACTGAAAAGGCTCTATTTTGGAATACTTTTGATTTTACTATAAGCTCCGCTACACACAACAGTACACATCTTTCTGTTTTCAGTGCCCACTGAGTGCTTCTGCCTTGTAAGGATGTCAGGATCCTACCAGAGTCCTCTTGAAACCAGCAGTACAAAGGGATTGGGAAAAGGGAGGCTGCCTCACTGTTACCGTGAAAAATCATGTCTTTCTCTCCAGACAGCTACTATCTGGTTGTCTCATGATTGCCCAAAAGTGATGACCTCACTCTCTTCTTGTACTGAGGAGGAGGAACGCATGAAAAGTTTGGCAGAATGACACTTACCACAAGGGTTTTTTCTTTTATTTCCATTTCCGGCTTCAACATGATGACTCACCAAAGCAATCTAATTAGGCCACTAGCTCTTCAAAATAACAAATTTCCATCACTTTTCCATGCACCAGACTCAAATAAAACCTCACTATTGTAGTAATACATACCACCTAAATTATATGTCTCAGATTCTGAACAAGTTTTTATTGTAATAATCATATACTACCTAACTGTGAAGTAGATTCATCACTGAATGTAAATTCTGTAGTATTTAATAATTGAATGCAAAAAAATTATTACAAAGAATTCCATCTGGCAATTTTTTTCCTACCAAAAACTTTACTTTTCAGCAGTGCAGATAGTCAGTAAGGTGGAGGAGAGACAGGGCAGTGCTAGCTTCAACACCTATGCAGTCTATGCAAAACACACGGTAGTTTTTTTTGTACCTTGGCAGGAGATATAAAAATTTCATATTTTAAAAAAGCTGTCTTGTTACATCTAGCACAGGTACCTGTGTATTCAGCAAAGCTTCAGGGAGACCCTTTCTAAGGAATAACATAAATTATTACTTTACACCACTTCCATCGTCATTCTTAACCAAGTACTTGCTTCCAGGTCACACAGGTAGTTTCTTCAATGGGGAAAAAACTCGTAAAGAGAAATTACCAGCCTATCTTCAGCTCCGCATCTTCCTGTCATTCTTACAGTCAAAATTTCTCTTAGCCCACTTATGTGGTACAAAGAAGAGTGAAAGACTACTAGGCACTTACGTCTGGCAATCCTCCTAGCTGTGTATTTGCCATTGCTTTATTACAAAGGAGCTGATATCACAAAAGGCTTCAGCATAAAACCCACTTGTGATCTCTATGGTCTCTCAGTACAAAGATGGCTTGTCAAAACAAACGAGAAAAAGCCTGAAGTCTTTGCTGCCATGGAAACTAACAATTAACAAATGTACTTTTTCTTACTTCAACTGGAACTGCACTTGAGCCAGCCTTTTAGCAAAAAACTGTTAAAAACCTCCCTGTGACTTAAGTAGTGCTGGGGTGGAGTGGACAGGAAATACAGAAAAGAAGAGTAGTGATCAGAAGCAGCAGGGCAAATAAGTCAGGAAAGGAGTGGGGCTCAGGCAGAATTTCACGGCTAGAAAGATCAGCAAGCTGACACGCCGGGCGTTTTACATAACAACAACATTTGTTATGATTCAGGAGTGTATAGAAAAGACAGGGACACAGGGAAAAGTGCTAGGGACCGTAAACAGCCGTTTCCGCAAGGTGCTTTTCAGCAAAGGTCACTGTCTTTTCCTTTGTCACAATAAAATACTTTCAAGCAGCTCCCTTTCCACAGACCTCTGAAATAACAAGCACAGGACAGCTTCTTCTCACTGACACTCCTCAGCTCAGGACTCGCTGACAGCAGCTGCTGGGATTGCCTCTTTAAAGTAAACTAAACCCAGGGCTTTCTGCTTTATTTTTCATCCCCAGTAATGCAGCGTATTACTTGATGGTGAAGAAAGCCTGGAGCAGTACACAGCTCCATGAGACAGGACCACCCTTGCAGCTTTTGAGTACCTCTTGAACCTTACCGACAAGTCTGCACTGCTATGGCACATATTGGGGTTTGTGCTTTCCTTAGTGTTTTGGAGAACAAGAGAGCAATGCATCCCTGTATTACTGTCCCTGTTTCTGGTAATCTGCAATTTAGGGATCTCCAGAGAGCCAAAGGTTGAATTGAAGATCCAGTAGCCTTTGCTGCAGTCGGCCAAATACACTGAAGAAAAAAATAATTGTGCATTACAAAGTACATGGAAACCACATCCAACTCCTCAAGTCCCTGAGCTGAAAACAGGAGGAGGATGCAAGGCTACCAGAAGGAATTACCGTAAACCTGTCTTGATACTTATATTATTTATTAACCATTCGCTTTTGGCCATTGTCAAAATTGGCACACTAGGTTAAGTGGGCTTTTGGTCTCACCAAGAACAGTCAGTCTTCCAACCTCACCTTAGCTGCTGGTGCTGCTGGGGCATTTGTTCAGTGGGCCAAGCCACAGAGCAAATACCTGTCCAAAACCAGTGTATTTGCATTGGTCAAGATACTGTCAAGAACAGATCATCTGTTCTGGCAGGCAACAGTTTGACAATTGCTCCTGCTAACTGAAAAGCTTTTGGATGGTCAGGAGGTGTGAAAAGAGAAATTTTTAACTGTAGGACAGCTTCTCTTTCATCCACCTCTTCACCTATATGTTTCTGATATACACATTTTACAGATGTGGGTGTTCCTCCATTTGTCTGTGCACACGTAGGAGTCAAAAGGACTACCCGTTGGCTTGTTAGAGTCGCCTGCTACTAAGGGATCTTCCATCCCAGCAGTTAGAGGCACGTGTGTGAGCTTATATGCTTTTGCTTGTATGTATGTGTATTAATTTGAAAGATATGCTTTTGCTCATGTGCGTACGCATCGATTCGGGATACCTTATAGTAAGTTAGTGTGAATCTCGTCATCTTCGAATAAGTAATTAAGATGCTGTTCAATTATTTTGTTAAATCACTTCGTAAATCTTTAAATGGGTTAATGATTAAGTGCTGCTAAAATTCACCCTCTTAATCTACCTCAAATCAGTAATAAATTTTGAATCACTGCTAAATCATTATTGTATCAAATATTTCCATCCACAACAGGTAGGACTCAAGAAATTTTGTAAGCTTCTCCACAGCTCCCATAGTTACTATTAATTCAGGCTGCTTTTCACAGTATACCACAGGGAAAAATTCCACAACCAAGGATTTTATTAAATGTTAATTTTTAAAATCTCAGGTTCTTCACATATAAAATTGATCATTGCCCAGATCTTTTGCTTCATTTAAACACTAGCCAAAATCTAAGTACTTGCATTTCTAAAAAGTAGGTTCATTAGTTATTATCTGTGAAATATACAAGAAGTGACAGCATATATTTTTCTCTGTCTTGTATTTTCTAGGTTTTCATTATCATGGATGTGAGGCAAGCTGATAAACTCAATACCTTTTCTGCCCTCTCTGCTATCATAAAGGCAACATTTGTCTTTGTGGACAAGATCCTCTTCAAATCCATCTTATATAACTATTTTATAGGAAGGCAGGAGATGATTGACAGATTCCAATTTATCTCTGCACAGTAGTACCCCCTTATTGCTATTCAGATGCGCTAAACCTTTAAATCTATTTGCATTTTGAAACTAACAGGCAATATATACTACAACAGAAATATCTTTCCCATTTTCAGGAAGCACTGGGTTTGCAAACACTTATTGCTAGGTCTTCACTCTTCTGTTTAGCCCTACTGAATTAATGGAAACATCTATTGCTACTAGAGAGTCCACTGCTCACGGCATTAACAATAAAAAGCAGTGTTTCATATCTGTACTAACCAATGATTTTATGATTCTATTTTAGATTCCCAGCTTAGCTAAAACAATTATATGCCTACATAGCACGATATAGTCCTCAGCCTTGGCCGAGCCATATAAACAGTCCATATGGCTACGCTGCCTCCATTTTCTAGGACTATCTCATTTGAAATTCATTCTGATGTTATTCTAGAGCTTTGCAATCTATAATGTAGACATGCGCTGGGTACATTTCAATAAAGCTCTGTCACTGTGCAACAAACTATTTAAGCACACACTTAATTCCTAATAAATGCTTTATGAGCAGACAGTGTCAATAAATTTACAGTATTTAACTTCAGGTTTATTTTTTATTGCATTTCATAGGAGCAAGTTAAAACTGCTGCCTTTACATATATAATTACTGGTGGAACTAGACAAGCTTATGTTATTCTCTTGGCTGTCTGATAAGAAATGCAGTTACTTGCCAGTTAATGACATTTTATAGTCTCATACTAGTAAAACAGCAATGACATCTATATTTTTCACAGCCAAGCTTAATCATAAGTACATCTGTCAAAATCTCAAAATACACTGAAGATCTCTTCTGCTTCATGTGTGACTTTTCACAGTTCCTCCTTCCCACTCTGCCCTCCCCAAGTGACATTTAGAGATTCACTTTCCTCCTCCCAGATCTATGTCTGAAAAGCAATCGACTGGTCTTCCAGACGTCAGACACATGCCTTTTTGTAATAGCTGTTAATTTTAAAGATGCTGCGGTTTACAATTGCTTTGACATTTACTCTAGAGGGTTTGTGCTCCTGAATACATTTATGTAATTTATTTATCCCCAGTTGTTTTGGAAACCCAAATAAAGGCAGAGCTTCATCATTACAAGGCATTGGCCTTAAGTGTTTGTTAACTGCTTTGAGTATCCCTGTGCTTCTTGCACTAATTCTGCAACTACTATGGCACTTCAGTCATCCCTGGATGCTTAATAATTTTTAATATGTTTTCAATGAGTTTAAATAAATAAATATATCATCTATATCTAAATGTATAAAATATATCAACAATATACACGTCTATTTATTTTGAACAACTCTAGTATGCTCCAAGTTGCTTGCAGCGTAATATAATCAAGTTAAACATGAGAAGTTAAAAGAAACAAAAAATTCAACTACCTAAACACAATGTCACAATGAAAATCTTTCAGGCACAAACATTCCAGTGGATGAGAAAAAAAAAAAACACCTTCCAGATTATGCAAAAAACAACAACAACCAAAAAAGAAGTGTGAGAGTATGATGGGGGAAGGGAAAGAAGAGGAGAGACCCAGAAAGAGAAAGAGAGAGAGAGAGAGAGTGAGTGAAAAATCAGAACTAGGGAAAAAGTTTCCAAGTTTAAAGCCTGCAGGCCAGAAGTAGTCAAGAAGACACTGCACAGCTCCTTTTCTGGTAGAAAACAGGCAGACCCAGGCTACCTATAACAGTGTGATGATATTAATCCATTTCCTCTCTGAAAACCAGGAAAGCATTGCAACCTTAGAAACGTCCAGCAATGGCACAATAATATCTTTGCTTCTCTCAACGCAGGATGGAAAACAAATTAAGTTCAGAAAATACGCACTTAGGAGTAGATAAATTTAGATGATTATTTAAATCTATAAACAGCAAAACAATTTAAATAATTATTCTTTTGTGGTCTTATATTTCTAGATGAAGATCCCTACAAAGTACAATATTGAATAATATATAATCACAGAGAGGTTCAGGTTGGAAAGGAGCCTTAAAGACCATCTAGTCCAACCCCCTGCCATGGGCAGGCACATCTTTCACTATATCAGGTTGCTCCAAGCCCTGGCCTTGAACATTTCCAATCATGGGGCATCCACAGCTTCTCTGGTCAACCTGTTCCAGTGTTTCACCACCCTCATTGTAAAGAAATTATTCCTTCTATCTAATATAAATCTGGCCTATTTTAGTTTAAAACCATTACCCCTTGTCCTATCACTACAGGCCCTGGAAAAATGTGTCTTTCCATCTTTCTTATAAGCCCCCATTTAAGTACTGGAAGGCCACAAAAAGGTCTCCCTGTAGCTTTCTCTTCTCCAGGCTCAACAACCTCAACTCTCAGCCTGAACTCATAGGAGAGGTGCTCCACCCCTCTGATCATCTTCATGGCCCTCCTCTGGATCTGCTCCAACAGGTCCGTGTCTTTCCTGTGTTGAGGATTCCAGAGCTGGACACAGTACTCCAGGTGGGGTCTCACCAAAGCAGAGTAGAGGGGGAGAATCATCTCCCTTGACATGCTGGCCACGCTTCTTTTGATGCAGCCCAGGATACAGTTGGCTTTCTGGGCTGCAAGCACACATATTGCCAGGTCATGTCCAATTTGGCATCCGCCTATATCCCCAAGTCCTTCTCAGCAGGGCTACTCTCAATTTATTTATTAGCCTGTCTATATTGATACCTGGGAATGCCCTGACCCAGGTGTGGGACCCTGCACTTGATCTTGTTGGACCTCATGAGGTTGTATGAAATTATGTTTCGAACAACCTAAGGATAACCCTACACTTCTGTTAAAATATTAAATAATTAAAGGCATGAATTAATAATACAAATTTAAAATAAGTTAAAATTTTAAATACTTTCTTATAAAGAGTTGCTACCATTTTTAATACATTTATATAAATGCTGAATTTTTATCAAAATTGGAAGCCCATTAAAGTTCATATCAGTATTTCAAAATTCTTCATTAGATATACAAAACTATCTTAAATATATGACACAAACCAGAAAAATATAAACTATCCATAGTATGTATTTTAATCTAATTGGATTCAGTTTACATTAGATGTAATTAATACACTGAGTTCAGGATTTTTACATCTAGACCTCGTTGCTACTCAAAAATACTGCAAAACCTCTATACAATTTGGTTTCATCAACGTGAACAGAGGCAGGCTCTAGTTCAGTGGTTAGACTCTCTTAAAACTTTAGTATTAAGCATTTATTGTTAAGAAATACCTTTAAAATTTCCAGGCAATTTAGCTTATTTTAACTTAATTTCATTGCAAAACACTTAAAACTTAATATTCATTCCAATTTTAACTCTTAATAGGCTCTGCAAACATAGTTAAATTCCAGTGTAAATGAAACTATTTTCTGTATGTATATATTGGATGTATATTGCTCAAAATTAAGCCTGTGAGTGGCAAGGGATGGAGTGGTGAAAAGTCCTGGTGGTGTTTCTTTGGAAATATGGATAAGTAAAGTCCTTATATTTGGGTGAGGGTTTTTTGAAATATGCTCTAGAAGGTGTCTGAAGCTATGAGACTACTTAGCACATACTTTGTACCTACACTTTTGTTTGGTTTTATAATCTGGATTGTGACAAGATCCCAGCTGGATTTGGGAGTAACATAAAATTATTTCAGTGAATTTACCAAGGTGGGTGAAAAGGGGATTAAATGCTCCTGGGGCATGCTAAAACGAGACTTTGCAGAAGGCAAATTGCATTTCTCCCTGGGCACCCACCAGCTATCCCTAGCAAGTCTCTTCAACAGCTGCAGCCACAAAGCGTACTCCATCTTTACACCCACCCACATTTTCAGGATATGTTTTTGATGTTTCAGACTTGCCCCTTTGAAGACAACAGTAAAACTATTCTGCACCATGCTTTTGTCCATGTTTGTCAAAGTTAGTCAAATAACTCAATAGCTGGGTTACTTTGTTACTCAAAGCCCAAATAAACAGCAGGGGAAAAGGAGGGGGAAAATAAGGTCTTTTCCAACAAATAAGAAATAGTAGAGAAACACACCATCCCCGGTGTCAGAAAACACACCTGCGTGAAGCATTTCCCATCAGCTGTGATTAACTTCAAATACTCATATAAGCAGCATTCCAGTTGTTGCATGTGCAGTACACTTGATGCCAGTACCTTTTTTCTCTTCTGGTGTAGGAGCCAGATATGAGTATTTACACTCTGTCAGAGTAACCTGATAAACCAAACCACGGCCTATGATCACTGGTATACTGACAGCTTGCTCCCAAGTAAGAGGAAAGGTTGTTGTAGACCCTTACATCCTTTTGCAGACACAGGTAAACGCAGAATCAGGCTGGAGATGCTTTTGCTGAATGCTAAGGAACCCTTGGTCCGAATAAAGCAAAAGGCACTGAGTTGCCTAGATGCAAATGGATTGGAAATGGATGGAAATTGCTCTTTCTGCATCACAGAGGACAGGACAGCGAGATGGCATAGAACTGATTGCTGCTGGAGTTAAATGGGAATGAGATGGGCTATTTTCTTTTAGAATTTTAAGTTTTGAGGATAGAAGCAAACGAGTCCTGTGGGATGAATAAGGGACAGATATATTTTGTGTCTAATGCAGACAAGGAAGGTAAGAAAAAAATCATCATGACCTAGGAAGATTTAAGGTTAATCTTTGCCCTTGCTAGTGGACATTTTTAAGACATATCTGAAATCTAATGAAAAGCTGTAATTTCACAACCACTTTACAACAACACAAAGCAGGCACAGCTGTCAAAAGAAACTGTATCTCCTGCCTGCAAGTTCTCACTCTCCCTCTAGTATCACTCCATGTATCTACTGGCACAAGTAGCATTCCGGCAGCTATATGCTGAAGCGCATGAAGAATCTGATTAAGGATACGTCAGTTTAAGGTGGCCATGAATCTCCCATTACAGTTTTGACTGAGTGAGAGAGAACCTGGCCAGGAAATACCAAAATGAAATGGATACGCATCTATAATGAGTGGTGAAAAGTAAATCCTCTTGCTCTATCACAGGTTGGAGATCATAAAAAAATGCGTATCTATCATTGTTTGTGTGTGGCTGCAAATGTATCTATTCCTCTCTGAAAGGCTCATTTTTTATTCTCTTGTGCAACTGGTATATCTACGTATTTGCTTATCACACACTTTTCCATAATTGCCAACGCTTGCCATTCTAAAAATGAAGAAAAGACCTGAGAAAGGCTTTTTCAAAAAAGGTTTGAACTTTATAGGAAGTACAAGGGATTTTCTCTGCTGTACATCCTCTTTTTCTACTTCACATATATTCCTGGTAGAGGCTACTTACATTTTTTTCTTTCCTAGTTTCTCATTGCCTTTGTGCAAACAAATGATCCCTAGAGAAGATTTACAAGAGGCGTAAGCTGGGGAGGTGCTGTCGACATCAATGGTAACAGGCAGATTTACAGCAGCTGTGAGTCTGTTCCATTATCATTACATATATTTGAAGTAGAATCTGATATAGGAAATGCCTCTGTTTTGAATTTTCTAAAACAAATAATTTGCTAAACAGCAGCAGCTACTTTTACCTACGATTTGTCTGAGATTTCAAGATCACTTGATCACAGTTGACAAGGAGCTCTGTCAAAACAAAGAAAGTTTCAAATATCAAAACTTCAACATCAACAGCTTGGGAATGAACCACATACTCGGTTTGTTAGTAAATAGATGTAAAAACCTGATTGTCTAGTTAGAATTTACTATTATTTATTTTTAAAATTAGTTCTGTAGTGGTGTTGGTTTTTTTCTTTTCTTAAGTGTTAAGTTGTTCTGCAAAGTAATATCTGTAATCTGCGATAGAGGCAAGCAAACTTGCAATGCAAAAAAGCACAGCATGCAAGCTGGCTACCTAACTGAGGAAACACCATTATGTCCCTTCATAGATTACTCACACAGCATTTGAAGTCACTAGAATCGGTATTAACATTAAGCAAATAAAAAATACCATAAAAGCTTAGGCATCATCAGGCCTTAAGTATGAAATCTATAGAAGATTTGACTCTCGCATCATTTGGATTCTTTTTTGTGAATTGCTGTGTTGCTGGATCAACCAAGAGGACAAAGTTTCAATAGTTTTGAAGTGCAAAGCATAAGATCTGTAGCTGGTGTTTTACTTAGTTACGGGTTTTTTTAGTAGAACACGTTATCTTAAGCTGCCATTGCTCTTAGTAGAATTTGCAAAGGTCTTTTTTGCTGTGAGCTTTTCTGGCTTAAAGAGGCAATATTTCTGGTTTATGTCTCCTATTACAGCACTCCCTGGTTGCTCAACTGTTAGCATTTACCTCTGGGCTCCATTCAGTCGCTCAGCAACACAAGTTTGATCCCTGTTAGATGTGAACATAAAACTGCGTATCTGTTGAAATGCTAAAGCGAGTATGGAGTTTATGTCAGCTTATACTTTTACGTGTGTTTTACATAGTTTGCAGAACCTTATCCAGCACAAAGCTTTCTAGTAACAAGTTAACCGACAACTTTTTCTGAAGCAGAGCCAACAAAATGTGTTTATATCAGTGCTTTGTATCATGAGGCTGTGGACTTTCTGATCTTGGACTATGAGCATAACACCAGATTTTGTCATCAGATCCCACAGCTACCTCATCAGCTGGCCTTGTTTATATCTATTTTATGCTTACAATAATATGCAATATTCCAAATACCTCATTCCAAATGAGCAACCAAAATTCATGAGATAAAAAGTGTATGAAGAGCAATAGAAATTCAAACCACTGCTGTTATAAAAACACAGCTGAAAATGTGTTTTCACTTGATGTGTAAGTCATCATTGCAGATAAATATAACACATTATGAAACCAAATTATTATTATTTTCTACACCATAGTGGAAAAAATTGAACGCATAGCAACCTATTGGCTCTCTAGAGCCCTAGTTCTATTAATAATCTTGTTATTTCTCACCCAAACTGATAAAAGTTGAATAATCCATAATCCTTTCATATTAACCTTATTTAACTTTCATTACTTCCTATGCTTCTGCTAGGAAACAAACAAAAACATTGCAAAGACGATTAGGTAAATATTTTCCTCAGAAACATGCCCTTAGGCTGATCTAATGGATAGTGATATAGTCTGGTACATCTTGCAAAACCAGACAACATTTTACAGTTTCCCTCTATTTATGGACTGCACGGGAAATACTTATTACCTTGTACAATATAGCGTATTTTATTTGTCTGTTATATGCTACAGTTGTGAAAATACAGTCTTGTCATATACTTAACTCCCTAAAAATTATTTCTCGGCTCCTAATAGAATGAATATTTGGAGATTTCATATGGAATAAGTATATGTAATATCTAACTGTCTGGATAGGCCAGACTTACCTGCTCTGCCACCATTGCACAGGGTTTATATGACATTTCTCCGAAGCTGTCCAGTCAGCTCCATATCATTAGTACAAGTTAATTACTGGCTCCATCTTATGGTTAAAGTGTTGATGAGTTTGTAAATAAAAATGCCAATTATTTATCTCAGGGTCCCAAGAGCATCCCCAGCCCTGCTTGTCCCTGCCCACCCCCGGGTCTCCCCCCACCCTGCCCAGGGTCCAGCACCCCATGTCAGATCAGCCCCTGCCCCAGGGCTCCAACTCCGCACAGCCATGCCCTGCCCAGCCATGGGCCCCCGGTGCCAGGCCCACCCATGTCCTGGCCCAGCCTCGGCCTGTCCCCATCCCCATGGCCCTGCCTGGCCAAGACTCAGACTGAAGCCACCACAGTTGCCCACCTCGAGGGGACTGTGCCAGGCAAGTGGCACAAAGCAGATTTCGCTGCAGCCTCCCAAGCCGCCGTGCTGTAAGTGACAGCCTCTCACCCGAGGGCCTTGGAGAAGAAGCCCTTTCCTCCATGAGAGGAAGAAGGTGCCTTTGCACGTGCCCCAGGGCACAGCTTCAGCAGTGGCCATCAGCTGCATCCCCATGTATTTCAATGTGTCTGGTGAGATAAACTGGAAGTAAACTCACAACTGAAGCAGAAACCCTCCACATTAACATAGGCACATCTACAGTGAAGTGTATGTTCCCCCCAAATGCTTCAAGGTGGAGCTGTAAGGAGTAGCGGCAAGTAGTAGCTGCTCTCTGCCATTCCCACCACCTATCGACGATGGCAATCTCAGCCTTAACGCTGCATTTCATGTCTTTACTCATTGATTCACTTCAGAAGATGGCTTAGTCTCAAGTCAAAACCTACCCCAAATTGAACCCAACGGAGAAGCCCAAACCTGTCCAGACTAAGGTCTGGTAGGAGGAGTATGAGCAGAAACTACTACTGAATCCTTTAAGGTTGTGACTTTGGCATGTTAATTAAAATGATGGGCGCGCTGATACTCGCCTGGTGAATGCTTTATGTCAATTGTTCACATCAGTAGGCAAGACATTGCACAACTTTGTCTTAGAGCCCTTTTTTAGACTTTTCTGTATGACAATTTACTCTCCAGCAAACAAAAAACACTAAGTGTTCACGATCATAACATGGCACTCTTTCATCTTTTAGGTTATTAGTTGTAGTCCAGTGCTAGTGAGAGAGCTAGCAGCTCTCTCGTGTCATCCACCTAAAGGAAAAGGTCCAAAGTAAAGGAAAAGGTGAACAAAATGACATTTTTAAATACATCTGATCCCAGCATTGTTTAGTACTTGTCTAATTTTTATTTTCCTTGATTACCAGGTTATCTTTTAAATTGTCTTCTCTGATTTTAGAGCTACTACAACTAGGGTCATAGGAATATTTGAAAGTCTGTATTTGGCAGAGGAAAGGTGGAGTGAGTTAAGATTAAATACACAATTTTGGGGAAAGCAAAAGATGTGTGTCAATTAGATTTGAGAAGGAAAGGGTCTGTTTAATTAAACTGCTCAAGGGTTTCACACAAAATCTCAGGAAATACACTTTTGTACCACAGAATTCTTAGAAAGCCATGGATATTTTTTCCACACTGAGCTGATATTTTCACCATAGAGATACTTTATTCTTCAAGCACTCTCCTTTCTAGCCTAACCTAATCAATGCAGAGTTGAGGATGCAGATATTAATTTGAACAGGTCCCAAATAAATATCTGCCTGGAAGAACACACATTTTCTATCATCTACATGCTGAAGAGAGGAAGAGAACTATAATGATCAAAACAGGAATCCTCTGGACCATGGAGGACATACCTTATTAAAATTAATTTATGTAGATGGAGGAAATGGACAACATACTCCTCTAAGTCATTATTTCACACTTCAGATGAATGTGGAGTATTTTGAATACTCCCTGGCTATCCGACTCTCAGGGAGGAATTGAGTCAGAAAATCTTTCAGCTGAAATTCTTTAGAGTAATGGCTCAAAGGAATGCAGTGAGTTTCAAAAAGAGTAATCTTGAGCTGTTATCCATAAGGCTGTATTTGGCATTACATAGAAGCTGATTAGGGATAACAGCCCTCCATAATATAACATTGTGTGTTTCTGGATAAAACGATCAGCAAAGTTTCTATGGATCAATTACCAAGGCTTACTTCTTCTAAATAATAAATTTTTTGGCATGTGTGTGCATTCACCAAGACTATGCCTCTTAACTCACAACCCTCACATTAAAAAACAGGTATTGTTTTAAATAAAATACCATGGCATGTTGAAATAACCTGTATAGTTAGTAAGAATAATCTGTGAAAAGAACATACTTTTTTGCTCTATCACACATTTATTTAAAGGGCAGAAATCTGACCTCTATCCTGGTTTCTATCTCATTTTTTGCTTTCTCTTGAGCACTCCTCAAAGTATTTTCTTCCAAAATGTCTTTTTAGTCATCTTCTCTGACTCTGTCACTTAGCTGCTCATAAATGTAAACAGTTAGCCTAGCAAACCAATAAATAACTTTGCATTTGCCAAAAACATAAAATGAGCTCCTGAAGTACGAAATATGTACTGCTAATCCTTTCCATTACTTCTTACCCCAACTTAGCTTTGCTGGCACTGATTTAGAAAGAGTTTGGGAGAACATGGGTTTTTTTCTCTGAAAGGACAGCATTAAGGACTGTGGAAACCTGCTTCTGGGATTCAGGATCACTACTCCAATAAAACTAACAAAATGTTTTAGACACACTGTTTAGGATGCGCTACGAGCTAAACTTGTGCAGTAAAAAAAAATTTTCAAGCCATGCCAAAAATAATGGGAGTGAGGAAGTACTGGCCTGCACCAGGTAACTGTTGTCGATTGATCACTAACAGAAGTCCTCAACAGCTGCTGCATTAAAAGATGCCATTCCAGCACCTGGTGCATGAGATTGCCCAGGACTTCAATAACAATCTGTGCCACCAGAGTTCTGTCGCCAGGAGCCTGGGAAGAAGACAGCAAGACACAACTCATGGGTCTCTTAGAGGACAGCAACACCATGTCTCAGTTAAAGTGAGGGATGATGTCAGAGGTCACTTCATGTCCAAGGACATCCAGGTCCCGGTCCAATGGTCCTGGTCCATTGCATTAGTTACATCACCACTTTCCTGCCATTTTTCTCCCACTGAAAGCAATAGGAATCATGGAAAGGTTTGGGTTAGAAAGGACCTTTGAAGGTTGTCTAGTCCAACCTCCCCTGCAATGAGCAGAGACATCTTCAACTAGATCAGGTTGCTCAGAGCCCCGTCCAACCTGACCTTGAATGGTTCCAGGGATGGGGCATCTACAACTACAGAGAGTACTATCTTTAACATCAATAAAAGCAGACTTTGACAAACAATAAACAGTTAAGATACAAAACAATAACAGGAGAAGAAACTCTGAAGAAAGCTATACCAAAATAAGCTTTCAGAATGTATTGGGTACCTGCTTTCAGTGATTTAACCAAAGCAGTCTTGCAACTGCAGTCACAGAGCTCTTAGAGGCAAAACCTTGTAACACAATTAACTTCACTAAAAACCTCGTTAGAAGCAGTGAGGATTAAGCATGACCAAGTACAGCAAACAGACACACAGAGCTACATAATGTTTTAGACACCTACTGCAGCCTGCCTGTTCCTGGTTTAATGGAACAGAATGTCTCAGAGCTCCTAATGAGATGATAATGCTTGCAAAATGAGATGTTCTGGTGACATCTGTTTGGTGTCTCTGTGCAAACTTTATTTGACTTAGGCTGGTCGCTTACGTTTGGACAAACTGATAGTTTCTCTTGCTCACACAGCGTTGGAGCTGGTATACTTCAAATACAATGTAAATATATCAGACATGTAAATGACTAGTTCTGTAGAACTGTGATTTGGATTTTTTAAATAAAAATATGACTTATACAAGGAGAGGAAAGTAAGCAGAAAGTACAATGTAAAACATGAAGCAGTACTAAGATAAAATACAGAAAACAGGGAGGAGAGAAAAAATGTCCTCCACTTTCTGCAGCTAGACTGAAAAGTCTGATTAATACGTGTTTACTGCCACTCTAACAGGTTATCGCCTACTTTCTTAACTGAATTAATGGTAACATGCAAGGGTGGGGGCTTTTTGGAACAATCACTTTACCTGTTTTTTAGAATTTGCTATGCTGTATTCAGTGTGTATTAAATAATGTCATGGAATGTTTATGTATCATCTAGATACTTCTGGATGTATCATTATTCCACAAACCCGTGGCCTATAACAAATGAGATAATCCTTTTCTTTTCTATTTTCTTTTTTCAGCAATAGGAAGTTAAGGGAGTTTCAGGGATGAATTTAAGCTCTCAATTTTGTATTGTTCAAGAAATAGCAAACGGGGTCAGGTCTCATGCTGATGGACATTGCAGCTTTCCTGATATAAAGGCATCAAAAGCTTACCATGACATCACGACATCAAAAGCTTATCAGGAGATTTTCCTCTTCCTTAGAGCATACTTCATTTTCTGTCTTCACGAGAACACTATTCTGTAACATGGAGAGAGACTGCAGAAGCAGCAATTTGAACACTCTTTTGCAGTGGGAGAGGGAATCAGATCCGATTTCCACTGAAATAATTGGAAAGACTCACTAATTTCCTGAGAAACTAGATCAAATTAAAAAAAAAAAAAAAAAAGGCAATATAAATGTCAGATCATAACAGAACTATGGCTGGTAGGAAAGTTTACTGACTTGCTAAATCATATAGTGATCCATCCCAAGAAATCGCATGCTGGAGATCTTTCCAACTGCCTAGTGATAGTTGGCATCCTGAGTATGCCACTTATTTCTTTCACTATCTTTTACTGTTACGTGTTCATGGTTTTATCTTTTGCTTTCCTTCAGTAAAGTCCAGTTGATTAATTTAACAATAACTTTGATTTTGCTCAGGTGAAGTACATTAGAAGTTGCAATACAACTAGAATGATAATAGAACAGAATTTAGTCAACAGGAACAATTTTCATTTTTGCTTCTAATGAAAACAAGGGATGCACTTGACTTAGTCACCTACATAAGTATGCAGCAGTAATAGAACAGTTTCACCCTTATTTGCACTTTGCTGATTTACCCTCTTGCCTCTTAGAATGATGTGTAATACAGTTCTTGGCTTTAGAAATAGAGTCTTAAAAATATTCTCTCTCTTCTTTCTCTCTCATGTGAACTAATTGTTGGAAGGATAAAAGTAATTTAAAAGCAGTGCATTTTTCAGTAACAGCAGGGGTTTTTTACAGATTAGAAAATCAGGACATGAATAGGCATTTGGTACTATGAGCTTTAATTCAATTAATACACACTTTTTCAGAAATCTGAGTCGCCAAGCAAATAATACGTTCCGTTTGCGTCTTTTTAGCCAGTCAGAATTAAATACAACAAATACTATTCATACATAAGAAGGAAAGGATTACAATTACAAGTTTTAAGTCAAATTTTAAAAACAAAAAAATGTGCACAGCATAGTTCCTCCTATAATAATTTCCATTTTATCATCCATGAAGCAGCCATTTTATTACCATGTTCATTTACACTGATGGAAGTGATTTCACATAAAATCACACAAAAATCACTATTTCACAATGAAAAGTGGGAAATATCTCTGAACAGTATATTTAAAAGTGGATAAATACTGTAAGATCCAGATTAGAAACAGGGAAGTCCATTTACTTCCATTTGTACTCAACTAAACCATTGATAATATTGCTGTCTCATAAAAAGAGGAACAAACTCTTGCCTTTTTACATTAATGAAAACTATTGAATAAATAATTTAAATACAAGCTTCTATTTCGTTTGACTTTACGGAAAGCTTCTGGATGTGGCAAAATTAGCAAAATACCAAAAATATTTTAATGAGGTTTCTGTGATTGCAAAACATCCTAAACATCCACATATTATTTCGTCTATAGCAAAATGGTCATGAGCCCTTTATCTGGACAATGTTTTCTGTCCATATTCATGATATAGTTCTGCATTACTTTTAGCCTAAGAATTTTCCAGCATGGGATCATAGCATAAGTATTCTTTCCAAACAAGTTTCACACATGAACATCAGCCGTAATACTGCAGGTGAATATCAAGTCCATATTTGAACCTACTTGCTGTGTCTTATTTTGCATCTCATCGGTCTCATTTGACACCAAGCTGAGTGGTGCAGTTGACACGCCTGAGGGATGGGATGCCATCCAAAGGGACCTGGACAGGCTTGAGAAGTGGGCCCATGTGAACATCATGAGGTTCAACAAGGCCAAGTGCAGGGTCCTGCACATAGTTTCAGGGCAACCCCGGTATCAACACAGGCTGGGGGATGAAGGGACTGAGAGCAGCCCTGCTGAGAAGGACTTGGGGGTACTGGTGAAAGAAAAGCTGGACATGAGCCAGCAATGTGCACTTGCAGCCCAGAAAGCCAACCACATCCTGGGCTGCATCAAAAGAAGTGTGGCCAGCAGTTCAAGGGAGGTGATTCTCCCCCTCTACTCTGCTCTGCTGAGAACCCCACCTGGAGTACTGCATCCAGCTCTGGAGCCCTCAGCACAGGAAAGACATGGACCTCTTGGAGCAAGCCCAGAGGAGGGCCACAAAATGATCAGAGGGCTGGAATACTTCTCCTATGAGGACAGGCTGAGAGACTTGGGGTTGTTCAGCCTGGAGAAGAGATCATAGTGGAAAGAAGCAACTTGGTGTCCTGGTTTGAGTGACACAGGATTAATTTCTCTTCTAATGCTTGGGAAAACTGCACTTTTAGAAGACTCGAGTGTCTGAATTTGTGAAAATATTTACTTCATAGCCAGATATGGTATGTGGTCTCAGTGTTTTCGAGCCTTGCCAGGTGCAGGGATGAAGAGGAGCAAGACCTGTGCACTTGACCCAAACTGGCCAACAGGATTATTTCATACCATGAACATCGTATTTGATATAAATTAGAAAGTTTGCTGCGAAGTGCTCTCTCTCTCCCTTGATGGTTGGTGGTCCAGAGAACTTCTTGCCTCAGTGCTGATCAGACCCCTGATCCCTCCCCTTCCCCCCAAAGCTGTAGCGCTCGCAATGTCCGACGTTTGCTGCCCACTGCTGGGAGAGCACAGCTTCCTGCTGATGGAATTGACTGAGTATAATCCTTGTATATTTTATATTGGTATCGGGATAAACACTAGTTGTTTAGTGTTATTAATGTTAATCAAGTCTTATTCTACTAAATCTATTTATATTTCAACCCTCGGCTTTCCGTGTCTTTTCCCAATTCCCCTTCCTGGATGGGGAGGAGTCATCAGGTGAGAGAATAATTGTCGAAATGACAATAAATGTCTGTGGGTTTCTCAAACCATAACATAGATCATGTGTGTTCAGTATAGCATTAGCTTTTACAAGGTTTCTTTTAAACTGAGCTGAAATGAAAACGTTGTTGTCAGAGCCTCTAATTTGTAAAGATTTCCAATACAGTTTCCGAACAGGTTGGTAAAAATCTTTGACGTTGACTTATGGAGTGAAACACCAGGTGTTTCAAATGTGCTGGCAACTGTCATCTCAGTTCTCATGAAAACGATAAATTTCTATGCAGAAGTAACACAGAGTGATTACATTTAGAGTAATTACAGCAAAAAGTAATTAAGCAAAATGAGAAAAGCATACAGCATCATTCTGCTTCTTTCTCTAACAATGGCAATCCATATGCCAGAGATTTCAATCAAATTTCTTAATCATCATAAGATTTTTTCAGCATGTAGCTCACTTGTGGAGTTATTCTGTATGTATCTTCAGATGATCACTCATAGACTGAATAAAAGCTCAATTTTTGATGTTTTTTTTCTTCATATCTGCATAGCTCTCATACTATTAATTACAAATATAAGAGCAAGAATGCTAATAGACTAAGGCCAGAAGGGACCACTGTGATCAGCAGGTCTACATACTCTGTAACGTAAGATGCATTTTTTTTCTGATAGCAGTGCTACCACCTAGTCCATATTTTGAGATTTAAACATATAAAATCTTTTGACAAATACACAAGTGTGATTTGAAGGAAGAAGAATACACCACATTTTTTCATTAAGCAATCTAGGGTTATTTACACCCATGGCTCAATGAAAAGACTTCCACTTCATTTACAGATATAACTGTTATAGCTTGATTTAACTGCACTGGATCTTGGAAACTCATCCACTCATTTAAGAGCGGCATAGCATCAGGTATTTCTCTGTCTTCATGGGTACAGAGCTATGTTCTGTTATTTTCTATTATTATCTAATTAAGCCACTTCTTAACCCTATGCCTCTAAGCTGAATTGCTGACGTTTTTCAGCTTGGGTGGCTTGGTGGTTTTTTGTGCAAAAACCTCCCTGTTTGCCATGGTGCTTCCAGTGACACAAGCTCAAGTACAACCACACTCTCAATTTACGATTCCAGGGGTTGTACAAGTCCTTTCAGTTGCACAGAGCTGGAGGCTATGTTTAGTTAACTGACAATTTAAGAATCAACGTTTTCCAGTACAATAATCAGTTCTTAAAGTTTCCCTCATGTTCTTCATTCCTAAATGCATGGCTTTTCATTTTACTATATTAAAACTACCAGTTTGTTTGTGCTAAATTGTGAAATTCAATGGAAAGAAACACTGTCATGTTGTCACCTCATCTATAAACGTCACAACTACAAGTAATCAGCAAGAATTTTGTATTTTCTTTTGTATTTTCTTAAGCTTAACCAGGTTGATAAAGTCTCTACAGGTATTGCTAGAAATACCTATGTAGCTCAGATGGTTACTAAAGGAGAGACTTTTTTTTTTCTCAGCAAATTTTAAATACAGTTAGGAGTTTATCAGAGGGTGGAATAACCATGTAATGGAAATGGTACAAACTTTTCCAAGGGACGAAAGCTGCACTTAAGGAAATATTTCTATAAAATGAGACCTCAGTCTGCATCCAGTAAGTGTATCTGGCTAAGATGTATCTACAAATGTCAAGTACAAGTGGTTGTTTAAGAACAGCACAGTATGTGTGAGAAATTGTTAAATTCAACTGCAGATCATTTTAACTCCATACTGTAGCATTTATTTTTGTTTTTAAAAGTACGTTTCGTTAAATGTTGAACTGGTGATATTCTGTTTTCCTGCTTATCCAGCTATTTTTACTGTATTGAAATAGCCTTTGCTCTATGCTAATGCACATCGACACAACAATATACTAATTGGATATCCTACGATAAGGTCACCCACCTAGTGGATGAAGGGAAGGTGGTATGTGTAGTTTTTCTGGATTTTAGGAAGGTTTTTGACACTGTCCCTCACAGCATCTTTCTGGTCAAGCTGTCCAACTGTGGCTTGAGCAGGTTCATGGTGCACTGGGTGAGGAACCGGCTGAACAGTAGGGCCGAAAGCGTTGTAGTGGTGAGGGCTACATCTGGCTGGCAACCAGTCACCAGTGGTGTTCCTCAGGGTTCAATTCTAGGGCCAGTTCTGTTCAATATATTTATCAACAATCTGGATGCAGGAGCTGAATGCACCCATCAGCAAGTTTGATGATGATACCAAACTGGGAGGTGCTGTTGACTCTTCTGAGGGACAAGAGGCCTTGAAGAGGGATCTAGATAGACTGGAGAATTGGGCTATGGTTAATGGAATGAAATTTAACAAGTGGAAATGCTGGATTCTGCACCTAGGACAGAGTAACACTGGGCACAAGTATAAACTGGGAGAGAGGAGGCTGGAGAGCAGGCCTGCAGAAAGGGATCTGGGGATGCTGGTTGGCAGCAGGCTCAATGTGGGTCACCAAGAGGGTAGTCAAACACTGGAACAGGCTTCCTAGAGAGGTGGCTGAGGCCCCAAGCCTGTCAGTGTTTAAGAGGCATTTGGACAATGTTCTTAATAACATGCTTTAACTTAGTCAGGCAGTTGGACTAGATGATCATTGTAGGTCCCAACTGAAATATTCTATTCCATTCTATTCTATTCTATTCTATTCTATTCTATTCTATTCTATTCTATTCTATTCTATTCTATTCTATTCCAATAACACTGATCTGACTGCCTCCTTCCAAAAGGGAAGCCACATACAGGCTTTCATATAATAAAATACATTTGGATTTCACATCCTTGCAGAGCTTTGTGTCTTTTCATATTCAAATGCATGGATCTGTCTCTGTTTGTATGTCTTTTAAGCAACACAAAAATTACAGAGATTTAAATTGCACCCGAATAAGAAATATCAATGAATTCTATCAATTTCAATTGACTTTTACCAGCCTGAGTGAAAGGAGGACCATGCCTCCTGCACTTAAGTCCTCGAAAATAATTATGGTTTTTATTCTGGTTGAATTTTCAAAAAGTTATTTTCAACCCATAATGACCTCTAGCCATCAAACTCTATTAAGTTCTGTGTACACTATTTTCTCTGGAAGTTTTCCTGAAGGCACTGCTTGTTTTTAAGTATTATGCAAATACTTTGTAAGAAAAGCAGTTTGTATTTCATATTATAAGCAGAGACGGTACAGACCTATTGAAAAAAATCACTTGAAAATTCACTCAAAGTACAGTATATGTTAAAACAACTGCATGTTACTTTACATCCATTATACACTGAAACAAACACAGAATTTTAATTTTCTGGTCTTCAACATCTGTATGTGTCCTGAATACATAACACTAACACAAGTTCTGTAAACTAGAAGCTGTTCTTTTCTCTGCTTTTATCCTTTCCCAAAATACCACAAATATCATTGAGTTTGATGTGACACAGCGAAATGTGAAGTAACCAGGAAGATAAAAATGTCTAAAATAATGCACTCACAACATTATTTTATAAAAAGATCCCTCACTTTCCTTAGAATGTGGGATTTTAGGTAAAATTTACTTCACCACAACATTAAATATACAAAGGTTAATGTTTATCTCTTGGATACATTATTTTTAAAAATGAAGATATAATAGATTATCAAAATAATAAAGTTAAAGTTTTAAGAAAGAGGTGCATGCATACAAAGTGAAAGTGAATACAAAGCTCAAAGGACCGTAACTAAAAACCATGTCATTAAAATGTCTTATCTTGCCAAAAATTAAACAGTTTTGAAAATATGGGGTTTTTCAATGTTTAAATTCAGAAAAAGACTTCAGAAGAATTTGTAAATAATCAAAGATCCAATTAATTTCATCATACAAAATATTGAAAGAATGTTAAGATTGCAGATACTCAACTACGAAACTAAAGTTTGCTCCTTATATAGTCATAATAATTTTTCACATATAATTTAATCCAGTTTGGTCATATCTTTGTAATCTACTATAGCATATGATTTTGTTCCCTACCTCAGATTTACGAAAAATATTAGAAAATTCTACATTTTTTTTAATAAAGATAGAAATTTTAGGCTATTCTGAATGTTTACATTTTTACGTATCATAAATGTTTAGTACATGCTTCTGACTGAAAACTGTGTAGTTTAACGGCTCACTTAGAAGCAGCCATTAAGTGTTATCTTCACATTCAACTAAAATGACTACTTTCTTCAAAATCAGTTAAATGGGTGATGCAATTACCTGTGAAGTGAGCAGAGCTGACCTTACAGTTGAGCAAGTTCCAACATTTTTCAGTCTGTTTGCACAGGATGAACAGGAGGTTGGATAAGTGCCTTTGTTTTTTTTTTTCCATTCTGGCTATGGATCCTAATTCTGATTTATGTATAGTAGTGCACAGTATGCATCTGGGTCCACACATATCTTGGAAATGTATTTTAGCCTTTAGTAGTTGAAGAAAAGCACAGCCGTAGTCTTTTGTATCATACCTCAAACACCCACCCACAAGCAGGCAGGGCCAACATTGCATGAAAGACCCTGATGGAATAATTTCTTGACCTCTTTTAAACATTAGTCTTTACAATTTCAAAGTTCCACTGACGCAGTGTTTTAACAAGATTTCTACACCTTTTTAAGGCAAAAGTGGTAAACCTCAGAAAATCTAACATATAAAATGCAAAATCGGCTAGAAACCTGCTGCAATGTCTTAGTGCCACCTTAGAAGATGGACAGAACTAAGCTCCTTTCCAGAGCCTGCAAGAAAGGAGACCCTCTCATGTTAGCACGAGGTGCTGCAGAGATGCTGCCTCTCCACAGGTCTTTTATCCACTCTGCAGAGAAAACTTCATCCACTAAGACACAGTTTTAAGATGGACTGAGCAATTCCTACTACTGGATCTGATGGGATACACAACTTCTGTCATCAACGTTGAAAGTACCTTGTACATGTTAAACTTCAGGACACACTCGTGAAGCAGCACAAAGAGGTAGCAGTATACATACAACAAAATTTTAGGCAGTTTATAAAAAAAAAGTCTGTAACTGTTTCTTTTGGGGTTCTCCAGTTCTCTCAATTTATGAGAAATATAATTTAAGAGAAAATTAAGAGGAATTTAAGTATTTGCTTAATTACACACGTATACCTTGCTCTAGTTCAACATGCATTTGAGTAATCTTTCAAGTTGCCTGTTCTGTTTTGTACAGAATAGTATTTTCAAATTCACACAACAGGGTGGAATTCAATGGGTTTATTTATCTTTCTAAAAAAAATTCAGCCCTAGCCAGACAATTTTTTTTTTCTCTTCAGTGTACACTGAGATCAACCTTTCTGGTTAAAAAGATGTAAAAAAGCATATTAGGCAATGAAGTGTGCTGAAACATTTGCTTCACCCTCCACCAGAAACAACAATCCCTGACAACAAGTTCAGAACTTGAAAGCAGAGGTTCAATTGTAAGGCATCATCAGTGACCATTCCCTGATTTTCTGCCCAAAATAGCCATTTTTGTGGCACAACAACTTATTGTCCAACTGCCCGTTGCTCAGGGGTTAGCCATAGTGCAGAGCATACGTTAACATTGCTTTTACATTCACAACATCTATGTCACAGCTGAGCTTGTCAAAGTCACGCTAGAGACACTGATCAACAAAAGCGTGTTTTAGGCAGGAAACTGACCCTTGCAGTGTCAGCTGCTTCTTAAGGTTTCTCTGAAAAGTGAGGTGGAAGCTTTACTGATACTCACCGGGAACCAGGTGGGGCCTTTCTAACTAGTGATTACTGCAGTCCTTCCCCACCCCCTTGTCCTTAAAATTTCAAACACGTGTACCTCCATAACTATCAAGGACCTGGGTTTAAAATTATGTACAATTAAGGAAAAAAAGCCTTTTCAGATGAAACAATAAACTCAGCATGTTAACTTTATACAATGACATATTTACATTGTATTTTTTTATTCAAAGTAATAAAATCACAATCAATTTTGTAAAAGGAAAAAAAAAAACAATTTTCAAAGCTGTAGAATCTCCTAATATGCTACAAATTCAGCCGAAGTCTGATAGTGTTTTAGTAATTTGAGTGATTAGTGGGTGATGAGAATCTGAAAACTCAAAGGAACTTCAACATTTTTCTAAGCTGTATTTCCTAACCTCAGTCCTAACCCAGAAAATGGTTTCCTGCACAGATAAACCCTTCTTTTCCAATTGAGTTTTTTTTCATATATTTTGTGTTCCTAGCACTATCATCAAAATGTCTCTTCGTATGAAAGAATGGACACAAACACCATGCATGCAATAGCATGTCTTCAGTATTATTTTACTGCTTCTAAGCAGACAATACTGACAGGTAACCATAGACATTTTCATGTGAACAAACCCTCCATAGTTGACGGGGTTCCACCACTCTGAACTTTTTTTTTAAAGCAAGTTTGTGGAGAAAAAGGAATCTGACAAAGCATCTGGCCAACACTGTTTAGCACCCAGGCAAGGGTGCAGGACTTTCTCAGCAAGTTTGCACGTGATATCAAACCTGCGGGAGTGGTGGATATGCTGGAGAGCAGGGCTACCTTTCAGAGGGGCCTTGATAAGCCAGGAGAATGGAAGTAACAGCTATCAAACGCATGAAGCTCAACAAAGCCAAAAGCAAAGTCCTGAAATTTGGACTGGGACTTGGTGCAATTCTGTTGGACTAGATGACCTTTAAAGGTTCCTTCCAACACAAACTATTCTATGATTCTACGACACGAGGGCAGAAATTAAATATGAGTCAGCAGTCTACCCTTGCAGCAATAAATTACTGTAATACTGGGCTGTAATTGCAAGAATCAGCCAAGGGGTCAAGGGAAGCAATTAGTCTACTCAGTGCTCATGAGGCCACATCTGGAACACACTGTTCAGTCTGGAACACTCCAGTTCATGAGAGGGATGGATATGCTGGAAGAAGGCCAGTGGAAGACCACTAATCTGGCCAGGGAGCTGGAGCACAACGGATGAGGAGAGACTGAGAGTGAGGCATTGTTTCAGAAGAGAAAGCTGGGGGAAATTCAAGTGCCATCTTAAATTACGTATTAGTTAGAGACAAGGCTCAAGTGTACCTTGAAAGGACAGAAGGCAACAGTCATGAGCTACATCAAGGGAAATCCCAACTGAGGTTGAGAAAAAATATTTTAGTGAGGGTGACTAGGCCCTGGCAAAGGTTGCCCAAAAATATTGCTGAATTGCCAACCTTGGAAATTTTCAAAATTTGCCTAGACAAGGGAGCGATCCAACTCTGAGGGTAGCCCTGCTTTGAGAGGACGTCCGGAGGTTCCTCCATCTTAATTTACTCTGTGAGTTTATGGGTCATTAATAAATAAGGTAAAAGCATATCTTACTCTAGCTAACAATAATTTTCTCAAAGAACTGAGAGCCCTTCTGCTACTTCTTTAGTGGTTTACTGCTTAAAGACATATTAAGTACTTTTATAAAATTGCTGAAACTACTCACATTATTTAGCAATTTTCAGAATTGGACCATTTACCTTATATATTTTATAATATAAATGCATTTTTTTTCCAATTTAGAGACACACAATACCAAGCCCCTCCAACAACTGTTAAGGGAATGCTATTTTTAAACATTTAAGCATTGCACAGAGTTGTTTTATGGAACATAATATTATAAAACATATGTACATATTGCACATTTAAAACTGTATCTCCATCTCAAAGTCTATAAAGTTAACAAAACATACACATACATGCACATGCAACCCACGAAGAAAAGTTCCACTCAGGTAGACACAAATCCTCATTTTGGTACAATTACATACAAGCCATAAACAAAACCTTATATAACATACACAAAAGTTATGTGTATACAATAAGGCAGGCATATGAAGTGGAAAAAAGTCCATCATTACTCAGTATGTTACATTAAAAAGACAGCTAAATAGATAAAATTAGCATCTCCTCTCTATTTCAATGACGAATCAGAGCCCATCTTTACTTTAAAAAGAGAAAAAACAATATGAAGAGAGAAAAAAAGTTTTCCTCCCTGAATTTGTAGTATGGCATTTATTATCTCTAAGACAGAAAATTCAGCCATCTCTTCAGTTTGATGGAGGAAGATGTCAGAAAGTTACTTGTCCATATCAACACTTCCTTCTTATATGTTACATTTGAATGTTTACACACTGTATGCTTACTGAGTAGGAATACAGACATATCATCTCCAACAGTTTTTGCTCAACTATCTTCTAAAGGTCCAAGACCTTCATTGACACAGCCATCTAAGATGCAAAAGATCAGCCCAGTTTTCTTTCATACCAGTTTTACAAACTTGCTACAAAACGCAACTTCAGTACATTAAATACCAATTAGCTTTATCAAGACAAACCAGGATAAAGCTCATTGTGCTTTGTTTTCTAGGCGTTTGGTTCACACAAATGAAGAGCCAACATGCAGGACTTTTCAAAGTTCACACGTGTGTACAGTTGGTAGATGGTGGTGTATCTATCCGGCTTTTATTTTCCTTAGCGTCATTCAGAGGTGACTCATTACCTATCTGGCATTTGAAGACTTGCTTGTAGGCCTTCCTGAAGTTTTCAGAGAGAAACGCGTATATAATCGGGTTCACAGAAGAATTGCTGTAAGCCAGGCAGTGTGCAGTTACTCTGAAGAGAAAGGAGGCTTGAGTCAGTGGGAAAGCTCCAAATTCAGCCCAGAGATGAATCACGTGGTGCGGCAGCCAGGAGATGCCAAAAACCACTACCACCACCAACACAGTCTGTGCTGTCTGAGACAGGGAAAGGAAAACACAGATGTCTGATGAGCACTTGAAGAATCAGCTTTAGACCTGCTTCAAATCCATTATTTGGGGGATGAAAAAAAAGGTATACTGAGAGAGAACACACTTTTGGAATATTTATTACTGATTTTACTCCGTTACCTATATGGGGTTTATTTTGCATAGTGAATGACTGCAAGGAGAACTTTAGCCTTGAAAATGCCACAGTAAAAGGCAAATGTATAATTTCGTTCAAATATAAAGAATGATGTTCCTGACTCCCTACAAAAAAGCCTAGCCTTTTCTGAGGTGGACATAAGCTTGATGAAAAATAATGATAACATGGATCTTTGGGAAATCTCATCCAGATCTAATGATCTATATTTTAGTATGGTACACAAGGATTTCTGACCAAAATTTCCAGAGAGATCTGTTATGCATGAAGGCAGCTGGTGGAAGAGCTCAGAGCAGTCAGACGAACACTTTGCCCAAGCGTCTACAAAAGGAGCAGGGGCTTTTTTCAAAGTCTCTCCTTTAAACAAAAAATTGCCACAGGGGAGTCATACAACAACATCCTGGGATACAACTGGGGAAAAAAAAGAGAAGACTAAGGAGCTTGAAATTTGTGGTGACTGCGCATTGTCAAAACCAATATGGAAATTAAAGCTCACCACCAAACACTGAATTGAGAAAAATGGAACACAAAATATCCCCAGTGCTGCCTCCTGACTCCACTTGCATTATTTATGAGAGGAAGGGCCATCAAGTTCATGAGATTCATCCAGACAGCTACAGTATCAGGCAGTACAGGCCTTTCACGTGCTGAAGATATTCTGCCAAGGCACAGTGGAGTTTGACTGTCAATATTTTCTTTAGCTTTCACTTACTTCAGAAGCAGCAGCTAGTGCTTTGCAGTTGCTCAACTAATTAATATCTACTCCTCTAACAAGTACCTCTTTCAACTAAATCACTCTCCCAATAAAAGCCTGATATGAATTCCAAAGCATATTATGTTAAGGACCATTATAATTACTACATTAACACTTTAAAACATCATCTTTCAGATAACTTAGGCTCTACTTCACGGGCAAAACTAATCCAGTGGCCACAGAGTGATAAACACTGCAGCACAGAGAATACCTAGACTTTTTGCTGGTCTATTGAACTTGGTCTATACTTCTTGAATTGATTAATGCTTGGTAATAATTCAGACTGACCTACCTCATCAGAACATGACCTAACTTATAGAAATTTACAGAATAAAAAGTTTCATTTTTGTGGCAACAGGCCAAAATAACTTATGACAGATACCAGGGCAGCTCTTGTAATAGGATCTTGCTTAGGGTCTCTCATTAGCAAATAAAACCCATCTAAAACACATGATGTTAATATTGATGTTTTGTGACCAAAAAGCAAGAAGAATAGCATTTAGGTGTGTTCATATTTTTCATTAACTTTTTTTTCCACACATATAACAAATTAATTTTAAGATTCTACTACTGAAATTTTCATAAAGGTTTGAATAAAGCTAGATATGCATCATTAAGCCTGAAATGCATTCTTAACAAAATAGTAGATGGAAAAGACTGAACAGTAACCGGAGAGAGACAGCACAGTAGTGAAAACAGAGTTGCTTTCTAAAAGTTAGGACATAGGATCAGAAACTTATGTTCTAAGGCAAAAGAAGTTTTGTGCTTCTTTTTTTTCCCCTTTGGTTACTGAACCCTGATCCATCCAAGCAGTCTTGGGCATGTCTGTAAAGCTTTTCCCTGAAGCTATGAAAGCTAGGTCCTAGCCAGATCTGATTTTTCCTTGCAATTTTTAAGAGCTAGTGCTTAGAGGAAATGCACAGATATTTCCAGTTTGACAATAATTTAGATGAGAGTAGAGATGGCAATGTACAGAATGCCTTTGAAAACTGCACCTTTGGCCTTGACAACACTAAGTGCCAAAGTATATATGTTGAGTTTTTTACTGAATCAGGGCTATAATGCTTTTAATTCTAGGGTTTAAAATTTATTGACTAGGATATTTTTTAAAAAAACAGAGAATGCATAAATAATAGATTACTTATTCCCTGTTGAGCGCATGTATACCTCATTTACATTGCAGGCAGTCTGCATGCCCATATGGTAATAGTGATCAGATCAAATGAAGAGCTATAGCCTAAGGGGTTTTTCTGACTCCACATTCATAAACCGAGAAGTTAGTAAAATGATTACTGTGGACAAATATGCTCAAAAATCAAACCCATATTATATTAACTGACAAATTCAATACATAAACACGTCTTTCAGATATTGTTCTAAATCGCGAAGCTAATACTCTGCTTTAAAGAACTTTCATGATTCTACTTGTAGCCGGTGTATAACTTAAGTCTTGAACTTAAGAGAAAGAAAGGTTTTCTGGAAAATCATAGAAGAATTGCAGAATCATTAAAAGTCTCTTATTAGACTCCTGTCAGGAAGTACAATAAACCTTATTTGGAAATCTCGTTATATAAACTAGAAATTCTTCAGAAAACATTAAAAAATTCAGTTAGTTAAAAAATATATAATAAAAAAAAGATTTACAAGTTGGGGAAAAATGCCTGTAAGGCAAAAGAAAAATCATTTCATATTAAAGAGAGGTTGTTTCTCCATGTCTGAATTTTAGATGCTCTGAAATTCAAAATATGGGGATCTCAGGTAATGGCTTGATGCACTGCGATGAAAAACGTGGATCAGAAAAGATTCCAATCCTGCTAAGTTCAGAGACACACTGAATACGTCATTAAACGCTTCATTTCAGTTCCTTCTCTCCATCACATCTTTATCAACAAGCAATATAAAACCAAATTAGCTTAGCCGTAAAACTAAAATATAAACAAATAGATATTGGTAATGAGAGTAATCTACCTTTTTCTTGGACGCTTCTGACTTCTTCGACATGTTTCGCAACTTTTTATGCAGATGATTAAGAACCTGAAAAGATTAATTTGCATCTTGTATTTCACCATTTTCTAAAATTCAAAGCAGTATATTTTAGAGTATACTCTTCAGTACTGCATGAGTCGCTTACAAACATCGCTGATCCAATTTACACATTTCAAAAGTGTGCAGTATAAAATCCAAAGGAATTACATATCTGTATCTGTGTGAATCAACAGAAAGGATGCACACCCCAGTTGAATTCTTATATAAAAATTCCTCTGCATTACATAACAAATACATATTACAAATTAACAAGGCAACAAATGGAAACCTATCATGCACCTAGAATTAGCAATCATTCTTCTTCCATAAAAATGTCAATGCTTGTTAATTTAGAATGCCCTTTACTGCATTGAACATTAAAAGTGTATGTTTTGAGTCAGAGCTTTTCTGAGTCACCTGCATAATTTGCTTTCTTCAGATGGATGTTTGGTTAATATAATCAGGATGTTGGTGCTATTTGATCTTCGAAAGAAGCCTACGCTTTCAAAAACAACTTATACTAAAATGTATCTCACATGAGGTGTGACCTTTATCAACAATTTGATGATACTTGTCATGTACCTTTCACAAGTAATTTTTTAAAATTTGTCTCAAAAAGACTCATCATCCAAGAGCAGGGTCTAAATTTTAACGTAATGATTTACACATAAGGTTTTGGATAGTGGATGCATAGAGGTGCATGCCCTACTTTACCTGCAGTCATTAATAAATTAATCTAATATATTCATAAGGCATGATTTGTAGGCATGGGGGGCAGTGAATATTCTCTTCAGCTGAATGTGTTTAACAAGTTGTAAACCACACAGAATAAAAAAAAAAAAAAGGAAATGCTTAATTAAACTTGAGGGTTTAATTAAAATATGGTAAGAGGAATTTTTTAGAGAGTGTCAGAGGGTAGTGCTCTGTTACATGATGATGATGTTAGGTTGCACTTTACATAGCTCTAAGATGAACTGAGAAAAATTTAGTAGATAAGATCATCCAGAATTAAAGGATTTTTTTAAGGAATATAACATTAAATTTTAGGGCTTATACTGAGACTTCTTGAGGTGGGGAGAAAGGTATAAATTCAAATTCTCTTATATCATCTGGGGATGTTTTCTCTGTTTTCTATGGGATGCACAGCTAACCACTACCAGGACAGACACCAGACAAAATGACCTGTAGATTTGATCCCAGTTTGGCATTTGAGTCTTAGAAACATACATAATGAATTAGAAGAAATAAGATGGTATATGTGAATAACCATAGCTCATCAGTGGATTCCACTTTCTAACTATCTACTCTTAGCTACCAGTGAACCCCTAATAACAAAAATAAAACTTGCAACCACTTAACATTGGAAGCACAGTTCATTTGTGCCTATCCGTGCACTAACATGTTTGCGTGTGAAAGACTCAGCCCCGCGTGCACTCTGTTCTGAAACACTAGCCAGGCTTCTACCAAGGCTAACCTGAGCTCAGGAAAGGCAGGAGAAAAATAAATGGGTCTTCTCTGAGAAGGTCCCATTTTGGCTTCAGTCCTTCTTCTTCTCCAGGATGAAGCAGACCAGAAGAAAAGGACAGAAGAGCCCCTGAGGCAGCAGAAGACCAGGGAGATGACCGTCTGGCTCACACACGCTTTATTCACCTGCTGTCACCGTGTATAAACCAGCTGTATTGCTTAGTCCATGGGTAAAAATGTAAAAACAAAAAAGAGCATGGGAGAAATACAGTGAAGTTCACTTCCCATCACTGCTACTTCACCTGTTGCACCCACTTCACATAACTTACAATGTTGGGCTGTTTCTACTGGGCCTTTCCAAAACCCATCACCTGCCACCTAGGGACTGTACTGTACCATGTTTTTCCCTCACAGCCCAAAACTAAAGTCAGATAAACTCTTCCCAGAAATCAGAACTGCAGAATCTTCTTTTGAAGGTACAAACATTTTTTTCTTTTGTTTTGAAACAAAAAGAAAAGGGAAAACATAACCCCCATTTTAGAAAGGAAAAAAAGGAAGACCTGGGCCAATAAGGATCACCTCTGTGCCTGGAAAGATCATGGAGCAGATCCTTTGGGAAACTATGCTAAGGCACATGGAAGATAAGGAGGTGATCAGTGACAGCCAACATGGTAGTAAGGGCAAATCCTGTCTGACAAATTTCGTGGCCCTTTACGACAAGGGTTACGGCATTGGTGGATAAGGGAAGAGCAACTGACATCATCTACCTGGACTTGTGCAAAGCATTTGACACTGTCCCACATGACATCCTTGTCTCTAAATTGGAGAGACATGGATTTGACAGATGGATCACTCGGTGGATAATGAATTGGCTGGATGGCTGCGCTCAAAGAGTTGCAGCCAATGGCTTGATGTCCAAGTGGAAACCAGTGAAGAGAGGCGTTCCTCAGGTTAGTACTGGGACTGGTGCTGTTCAACATATTTGTTGGTGGCATGGACAGTGGGATTGAGTGCACCCTCAGCAAGTTTGCCAACGACACCATGCTGTGTGGTGTGGTTGACACGCTGGAGGGAAAGGATGCTATCCAGAGGGACCTGGACAGGCTTGAGAGGTAGGCCCATGCCAACCTCATGAAGTTCAACCAGGCCAAGTGCAACGTCCTGCGCCTGGGTCAGAGCAATCCCAAGCACAAATACAAACTGGGTGAAGAACGAATTGAGAGCAGCCCTGAGGAGAAGGACTTGGGGGAGTTGGTTGGTGAGAAGCTCAATATGAGCCAGCAATGTGTACTCACAGCCCAGAAAACCAACCATATCCTGGGCTGCATCAAAAGAAGTGTGGCCAGCAGGTCAACGGAGCCCCTCTACTACGCTCTCATGAGACCACACCTGGAGTACTGTGTCCATAACATAAGAAGGATATGGACCTGTTGGAGCAGGTCCAGAGGAGGGCCACAAAGATGATCAGAGGGCTCCTATGAAGACAAGCTGAGAGAGTTGGGGTTGATCAGCCTGGAGAAGAGAAGGATCTGGGGAAACCTCATCGCAGCCTTTCAGTACCTAAAGGGGGCTTACAAGAAAGATGGAGAGGGAGTCTTTATCAGGGAGTGTAACGATAGGACAAGGGGTAACAGTTTTAAACTGAAAGAGGGGAGATTTAGATTAGATATTAGGAAGATTTTCTTTACTGTGAGGGTGGTGAGGCACTGGAACAGGTTGCCCAGAGAAGCTGTGGATGCCCCATCCCTGGAAGCGTTCAAGGCCAGGCTGGATGGGGCTTTGAGCAACCTGGTCTAGTGGGAGGTGTCCCTGCCCATGGCAGGGGGCTTGGAACTAGGTGATATTTAAGGTCCCTTCCAACCTGAACCGTTCTATGATTCCATGAAACTTTTAGCACAAATTTTAGCATTGCACCTCTCTCCAGTCCAAAGAAAGATGCAGTAGGAAAAACTGTTAAATTGGGCATTTGAGGGTGGAGGGATGGGGGGGAGGGGGCATTGTTGAAGATTTAGATGACAAACCTTCTAATGAATCCTTCTCAATTTCCCCTCTTTCAGATTATACATGTATTTCATAAAATAAGTCTCTGCAGTGAAAACATGCTGGCTCTAAGTGGTAGTGTACCAGATGGTATGCAAACCAGCAGCAAGAGAAATAGGCGGAATTTAATTACCTATCAACAGCAGCAGAACAGCACTCAGAGACCTATACAGAATGCCGTGAAGGGATATTAAGGGCCATGTTTATGCACAAACACTACAAGGCAAATCAAAGACACCTCTCCTCACTGCCCTGCTCAAATTATATCTCTTCTCTGGGCCAATGAATAGTCTCTACGTTACTCTAACAGCCGCTGTCACTTCACCTGAATGAATAATAATTCTACATGTGCCTCTTAATTTGTCTCAGGTTATTTCTCTAAAGAAAGCCTTTCAAAATACCCACTAATACATTTGCACGTGCATTTTTAACTCATGGAATGAAATGCCCACCTTCCATAAAAATAGGTCACTACCTGTTCTCATAAGGTGCTACATTTTTTAAAAATTCAGCTCTGTGAAAAAATTAACTCTTTACATGAAACTTTTCTAACTCCAGCTTTCATGTAGCTTTAGATCAGAGATCTTATTTGGCTCTCAGGGAAGGAATAGTTTTCCTGTTTTCTGGAGATGAGGGTGAGGTGCTGTGGGAAGAAAGTTATGTGGTTGTGGAAGAAGGTGTAAGGAGACTGGTAGGATCACAGACGTATAAGAAGTTCCAGCCTGGTTCAGACTGTACTACCACAACTACCACTGACGGCATTTGGGAAGCCCTGGATTTTCCCTGCAGACTACCCATTTCTTTCCCCCCTCCCCCCAAGTTGTTTCGGGGACTACCTTCATGATGGTTTGAGAGCCCAGGCTGAGGGACTATGACCAAATCAACTTGAGAAAGAGGTTTTTCCCATAAGGGAGAGATTAAAAAAATAGCTTAAACTATCTGTGCCTATTCACATAAGTCCACCAAACATGTAAAAGTTTGAAGTCTACACTGTTGCAAAGCATATTTCCTCTCTGGCTGTATATAATCATTCCACTAACTACACCTTCACTATTAGCCATTGAAATCATGCAGCAAGAAAGCCTGCCCAAGGTCATTATCTAAGAATGAACTGCTTGTTTAACAGAGCCATAATGTGAGAATTACATTCTGAACCATATTTTATAGTATGAACCTGATTTAATTCAAGTGCCATTGCCTGCAATCGATTTTTTGAAGTAATGCTGCTACTTCTGTTGTCACAACAGATCCTTCACCCTCTTTCATTTAATAGTGTATCGTTAATGTGTCATACCCTTTATTTTTTCTTTTCAGTGTAGTTTAATATAGTTTTCCCTCACTGCTCAGCAAAATTTAAGATACAGTATCTTAAGCCAAGAATCATATAAGCTTGTATTTTATGTTGAGGCTCCTGCTTTTTATGGCTTACTTTTAACCAAATCTATAAATCATACATGACTTCCATGAATTCAGAATGTTCAGAATGGTAGATAATGATGGAAAGATTCTTAAAGCAAGAAATATGTTAAAAAAAAAAGGTTTTAAATGTATACATCTATAAAAGGAGAAGTTCGCTAATAATTTTAGGTGCCCAACCTAAAGGTTTGCTTGAAGGAGGCCTGACGGCTTATAATTGGGTACCCAAAAGCAGAAGCACCCAGAATCAGTTGTCACATTGCACTACCCTGGCAGATGTTGATTGTTAGAAGTTCACTGGGAATCACTTATCACTTTGCCCTGTAAGAATACATTAGTGAGCAAACATTGTAGCAGTGTTACAAAACACATCCAAAAAGTCAGTACTAAAAAAATACAGCCAGTAATAGGATAAGCAATAACAAAATAAGAATACAGGTTGTCTACAAGTATGCAGCGCTGTAACTCAACTAATAACTATATAATCACTGCTTCTCTGACTCGAGTAGTAAACTTCTTTCAAGAGTAGTTCTGAGCCAACAAAAGTTGGTTTCCTATGGATTTGTGATTTCTTGACTGTGTGTTCCCAAAAAGACGCGTTCCCTCCATGAACAGATGCTACATGAGACCTCTTCCCGTTATAGCTTGGCTGATGTTTAACAGCTGAGTGCAAACTGACTCTCCTTAAAGGAGAGAGGATGACGGAGACTCTTCACTTTTTTCATTGACTCCTGTTTTCACAAAACTAGGGAAACATCATTCCTTCTGATATTTTCACTCCTTTATCAAATTTGGTTGAAATTGAACCAAAGTTATTCGTGGGAAAGAGGAAATGGGGAGCTGTACAAACAGCACACAGAGCACGATCTCATAAATCTCTGGCTCAAGAGCACATCAAGTGAGATTTCCGGTTCTGATTTTGTGGGAGGACACTGTTTCCAAATCCCTAGCACTATTTCCACACTGCCATTGGTGGTAACAGTATTGCTATCCACTGGGAAAAATCCAAATGTCTCCTAACATAATTTAAGAGAGAGTGAGAGAGAGAAATAACTCGACTCCCTATTAGAGTGCCTAAAAAATGAGACTTTCAAAACTGAAAGTTCAATTGCAATTTGCTTATAAAAGAAACAGAACTGCCTTAAAGGAGTCTGGAAAAGGCAATATATTCAAATAGAGAAATGAGTCTCCTTTGTCTTAATCTACTGTATCAGAAGATTGCATTATTTAGCTAATCCACAGTTCATGAAAAACACTGAAGTCCATAAGAAACTAATGCATTTATTTTTATAATACTTCTGAGGCTATTAGACAGCAGCAATCCTCCAAGCCTGGGTGCATTCAGAAGCAAAAATACTTGTACTTCATAGTACTTCGGTGACATCAATAAAAGCTCGCAGTGACCACTTTGCTTGAGACCTGTGAGAGAAGCAATGGCTTTGACAGATCTAAAACCGCACCTCTGATTTTCGACTGCCACCATCCTTAATTTCTCCCTCACCCTGCCCCACATGCCAAAATATTGTAGTTGGAGATTTGCCAGTGGCTCCTAATGAGGGCAGGAATGAGCCTTTATGCTGCAGGGTACAACTACCTCCAAGAGCCTTTTTCAGCTTCATTGACACCGATGGGAATGCCAGGTACCTCCTAGGTATCTTCTAAACCTCACCCCTTCAGGTTGCATCTTCCAGCCTGACACCGTGGCAAGCAGGATCACACATACAGGCTCAAAAGACACCACCAAGCAAGGGTGAGATCCTAGCCTGGCAATAATTTAAGCACAAGGTTTTAGTTAGTAACTTCCACTGGGTTTGATTTTATGAACTCGTTCTGGGCATACATTTCACATAGGGTTGCTTTGTTGATTTGGTTTTTTTGTGCTGTTTAGTTTAACTACATATTCATACTAATATTGAGAGATCTACTTCTGTAGTGGTGCTTTGTAATAACATGGTGCATTATATTTACAATGCTTATATTTTGTTTAAGCGTATTTCCTTTTTTTTCTCCCTCTGTACTACGCAGGACTGTTGTAATTTTGCAAGACTTGTTTTCAACCTTTAGTCATGTAATTAAACTTTGAAGGCTGGTACTTTATGCGGGAACTGAAGATGCTTTGGCTTTGAAAAATTTAAGAATTCTTAGTAGCTCCCTCTGCACTCATTCCGTAACATTCTCCCTGAAATAGTAATATTTTCTTAAAACTCTGATGATCTATGGCTACAGCAAGTTTCATACCTCCCACAGCTCAGTCATATTCACCACTGTAGATGAAATACCAGCGTATTCACCCGGGGAAAACAGAATACAGTTTATATATGAAAAGACTTGGCAGGTCAGACTTAAGCAGTCCTTATTTGCAAGAGCAGACTTATCCTCTCAAATGTAAATTACTGCCTAAGGAGAAATCCTGCTACTGAAGGTTTCCGGCACAGAAACAAGAGTGTCTCTGCCTAACTCTGCAGGTAGCAGCCACTGCTCCAGATCCTGACCACTGACCAGCAGCAAGCAGTGGACCCTACGCTGAAGGCTGCAATTAATATTCACAGAAAAGTGTGACAGTTTGCCTGAGCAGAAAAATCCTGAATTACCCTTATTCAGACACCCTTACTTATTGCTTTTTCCTAGCCAGGTCCTCATGCACTGCTCCCCAGCACCTCCTGCCCTTGCTGAAGTCAGGGGTAAGTCTCCCATTCACATCAACTGGGGCAAGACACATCAACTGGGGCAAGACACATCAACTGGGGCAAGACACATCAACTGGGGCAAGACACAGGTCACAGGGACCTGGCGGCATAATGGCAGGTTCTTAACATGTTAACTAGATCAGACCAAACTGGTGGGTTTGCGTAATTTTTTAAGCGCACCGCATTTTAAAGAACTGCAATACTTCATTTGAAGCCTTAACAACTTGTTGCTTTGTTGTACTTCATCTGAGTTAAACTCCTCATACAGCACTGCAAGAAAATAGGAGAGTTGTGTTGACAGAGAAAGCAGCAGAGCACTGGGGCTTCTTAGTACTTTGTGACAAGGAAATCTGGCAGAGGAGACCCCAGTAATTTCCTGAACAGCCCCCCCCCCTCCACCCCACGCAATCCCTGTCCTGATCTGTCTGTCACACACACACGTCCCCCCCAGTCATCCCTTGGCTATAAAACCTGCCCTCTCCCTTTGCACCATAAACTCACCCCTGCCCCATTGTCTCCCAACAGTGCCATGTCCCTCCATGTGCCCAGAGATGTCCCCACTGCTCAAGGACATCCGCCACCACTGCCCCCCCATCCCTTTAACACACCCTTCACCACTACCCGCTTTGCCCCACCTTGGCATAGCAGAAGGAGATAAGCAACAGTGGAAGCAGATATCCGAAGACAAACGTGCAAACCACATAGACCTTCTTGTGGCGTGGATTGGGCCAGTGCTCCCAGCAAAAGGTCTGGTTGCTGGCGTCACGGTGGAAAAGGCTCTGGTGGTAAGCCACAGGTGAGGCCATGGCAAAGGAGAGTGCCCAGATGAGTCCCACACCCAGCAGCGCGTTGCGGGAAACACGTAAGGCCGAAGAACGTCGGGAGTGCACAATGGCTACATAGCGGTCCACCGACATGGCCGAGAGCGTGAAGATGCTCACCAGCATGGAGACGGTGAAGAAGTAGTGGATGAACTTGCAGATGAAGGCACCTAGCACCCAGGTGGGGAGCACGTAGACCGTGGACTGGAAGGGGATGCAGAAGAGCAGGTAGGCCAGGTCGGCGATGCTCAGGTTGAGGATGAAGATGTTGGTCGTGCTGCGGCGCTTGCCCGGCTTGCTCCTCGCCAGCACCGTGATCACCAGTGAGTTGCCCAGCACCCCCAGGGTGAAGATCAAGCCGAAGACGATCAAGGTGATGAAGTTCTCGATACCGATGCCGAAGAGGGGCTTCCCCTCCGCCTCCGGCACCCCAGAGAGGTTGAACTCCCCGCGGGGCGGCTCTGCCCCAGCCCGGGACCGGTTGAGGGGCGCCGCCGCGGGCTCCCCCGGCTCCATCTTCCCCCTTTACGCGCCGGACAAAGTTTCCGCGGGCGGAAAGCGGAGCCGCCGCTCCCCGGCACCGCGGACCGCGGCCAGCCGGGGGCGGCCCCCCCCCGCCAGCGCCGGGCGGCGGCGGGGAGGGAAGGAGGGAGGGATGGAAGGGAGGAGGGTGCCGCCGCGCAGGGTGACCCACCGCTCGCAGAGGCGCAGCCTGCGCTGGCGGGAGCGGAGGCGGCGCCGCAGCGCCGGCCGCNCCGCCCGCCCGCTGCTCCGGGAGACTGAGCTTCCCGGGGATGTCCTTTCCTTAGAGAAAGGAAGGGTGGGGGATTTTTTGTTCCCCTCCCCGGTTCAGTTTATAATTGCCTCCGCAGGGCTGCCCGGAGGGGGCGGCAGCCGGAGCGCGGGGCGGGGCGGCCGCGGGCAGGGAGCGGAGCGGATCAGACCGCACCGGTCCCGGTCCCGGTCCCGGTCCCCGCCTCGGAAAAGTTCTTTCCGCTGCTTTTTGCCTTCGCTCCTCGGGAGGCTCCCAAGTGGCGTCCCGCGGCAGGGCTAGAGCGGCGCCAGGCAGGTCCAGCTTGGCTTAAATGAACTCTTTCGGAAAGACAGAAATAATGAAGCGCCTGCGTACACCCACCTGAACAGGTGGCCGGCAGCAAGGGTTAGTCCGCCTGCGCTCGCTGTTTTCCCCTCGTTCGCAGGTTTTCATTAATCATTCCGTAATGTGCAGTTGCTCGCAAGAGAAAAGGTGGCAGACGTCGTTCCTCTTTCCGAAAAACGAACGAACAAACAAACAAACAAAAAAAATTCTGGCCGCTTTTCGCGCTCGAATCACGAAGCCCGTGTTTCAAAAGGCCGCCGGTGCACGATGACATCCCCGGCGGGGGCTGGCGGGCTGGGAGCCCTTAGAGGTACCGAAATGAGAGCTGCTGAAAAGCCAGTCTTTTCAACACCGGGCGAAACGTAAAACTTCCTCCCGAATAGGGATGCGGGCTCACGTAAATATTCATCCAGGCCTTGTGAGTGAAACGGATTTGCCTGAGGGCTGCTAAACATTTGTTTTTCCAAATTGCCAGTCAGCCAGCTACAGCTGATTATGTTGTATTTCATCTCTCTTCCCTAGGGATCTTGACCGCTAATTGTTAAAATTGCCTCTGTGATAGGGAGCGCACGCTGGGCAGAGGGGTGAAGGTACGGGCCGGGGGAGAAAGGGTTTTTTCAAACAGTGCCCTATTTACTCAAGAGCTCGCTGCTACTTTTTCCTGCTGGAGCAGCAGGGACAAACAGAACCGCTCGGATGGGCTCTTGGAGGCAACGAGCTTTTGTTTCCTTATTTTGCAGTCCACAGTTTGACCTTTTTTTTCCCCTGCCTTTCCTTTTGCTGCTTACATTGAGGCATCTTCTCAGCAGCTGTACATCAGCTGACGGCAAAGCTATTGCCTTCTGCAGATCTAGATTTTAATTAGACCGACGTATGATCTGGTCCATTATGTCCAAAGGAACACATTAATGGGGGAGCACAATTCAATTTCTATAGATCTGAGAAACTTTTATTTGGATTGAACTTTCTATGTCCGCTGTAACTCAGGTTAGAAGTTACAAACATATCAAGGAAAAATAAACTAGTAAAGATTCCTAAGACTTGCGTTGCTTTATTTTTGTTTGTTCTGTGGGCATACATTATCAGTATATTGACGTATTCAATTACCATACAAACCTACTAGTCTTTATTTCTGTAAGGGATTTGAGAACAAACATTGTTAAACATTTCTAGAATATATCAGATATTGCGGAATTTTTGGAAGTGCTCTGAGTAGGTTGTGAAAATGAATAGAAGACCCTACAGATTTCCTTAGTGTTGCTGATGCCTGCGTTTACCATTATGAATTCCTTCATATGATGAGATACAAGAAATATTTTCGAATACCACCAATGTTTTGCTTTTGAATCATATCTGGTTGCCAGACATCTCTCTCTTCTAGGATGTCAGGAGGGCAACCCGAGCCTTGCTGAAGTCAATGCTAACGCTGCATTGATCGCAACTCTCCATCTGAAATGCTGCGTTAGTCCTCGTCAATCACACTTCTGTTTTCCTAAGAAATATTATCTTTTGAACAGTATAGCCTGAAAGGGGACCAAAGAATATTAGATTTACAGACAGGTAAGCAGGAAAATTGGAGACAAAACCAAAATCAGCTTTAAGGGAAAGCAACATGAAAATTACATTAGTGATCTGGCTCATTGACTCTACTCGTTCCCTTAGATGTTTAATTGACAGTTTTGCAGTTCAGGTTTTGCTTTTCTGTTATGTATGTGTTGTAACATATATAGTACTTATAAGACTGCCCCAAGCATTAGGGGGGAAAAGAGAAAACACAACCATAATGTAGCTTTTCTGTCATAGGAAAAGAAACTGATGGACCTCCAGGCTTCAGCTTTTACATCAGTTAAGGAAAGTTCCCCTGTTGACAGCACTCATGCTTCCTGTTAAGATTGCCACTAAAAAAACAGGTGTTGACATTTTCATCCACTGTTCTTCTTATCTAGACTGAGTAAACTGCTAAAATTTTCATGTAATAGAATGTTCCAAAAGAAAAGTTCTTATGAATCCAGTACAAATAATTATATAATTTAATACACAATTACGCATATGAAAATGGGAGAAAAAAATCAGTACAAAATTTACATCACACTTTAGGAAAATAAATTTCATCTTTTTACAAAAGAGATGTCTTAAGCCTGTGCTTAAGCACATTTCTTTGAATCTAGTTTTATTGAATCTAATCCTAAACATCTTTTGACATGGAAAGATCAACTTTTGTCTAAACTAGAACAGCCTGTGAACTTCAGCAAGAGCAATGCAATTTTCTTCTGTCTATGGCCAGAATCCACAGTCTTTCTCGGATGTTATTACTCACTTCCAACAAAGTATTTTGGCTCCATAACTTTCCATAGCAATCAATGGGAAATATAGTGGAAGAAGCCTATAAAGGAGCTGTGAACCTAAGTAAGTTTAGTTAGGAGCAGGGAACCTAGTTAAGTCTAGACCTATGTGCCTACTCCTCAGTGGCTTTATCAGGAAGATATTACTGAGAGAAAACATCACAAGGATGTCCTTCCTTTTGCTCTCTCTAATGGTTGGGTACCTTATTTTTTGTATGGTTCCAGTAATAAAAATATTTGACTTACACTGGCATTTTTTTGTTTCAGGAAAAAGAACTCATTATTAAACAATCCAAGAAATTGATTTAAAATATTTATTACTACTAAAGTCTTCGTTACTATGTAATGTATATATAATAAAGCATATAATCAAAATAATGTCAGTAAAACACATTTATATTTAAAAGTGAACATTTACTTAGCTCCTCAGAAACAAGAAACAGTGCACATGCTAGTACACACTTCCTACCCTTTTTAGCTACAGTCAAGTTGTTCATTTTTAGGATGCATTGAATAAGTGAGGCACAAAAATCAGAGGCTGAATTTAGGTATGTATACATAGAACTCTTCTTCAGAAAAGTGTTTCAGTAAAATCTGTCTGCTCCTGTATAAATTCTTTTGTGTGTTTTTTTCCCCTGTAGTGAAGATGAAGCTGGAATTGAGGTTCAAGCCTCTAAACTGCAGCCTGGACGAACTACAGTGAAACAATTTAAAGCGTATTCATATTTAAGCATATGAATAGCCCATAAAATTCCAGAGATCTTTTGACAACTCAGCCCTTAGCTGACTGACCCATTCTATTTGCTGCAAAAATATTCTCCAGATTTGGTCATGTTTTGTTTGTAAAACACAAGGCTGCCAATAGGCTTATTTTCGAGACCAACTTTTTTTATTTATTTGTGAAACAAGGTCACACACAGTAGTCACATCAATCCTACTCCATGGTTTTTCTTTACGACAGTTCCTGGAGTAGAAATTCACATTTCAAAGGCAGATGTGAACTTTAAAAACCATTCAAAAGCTAAATCAAAAGCTCATGATTCATAACCCACCTTTGATTCAGCTTCTATAAAGTTATTAGTATGGAAAAAGTCAAGTATCTATAAGCATTAAATCGCCTTCTATCTATGTTCTTGGGAATAATGCAACCCTGAGGTCATAGTTGTTGCTATATTCAGATTCCTGTAGTGGAGAGGTGTCACTAATAAACTGAAGTTTATTGCTCCTTGCTGACATTTATCAAGAAGTAAACATCTGTCCCTATTCATTTGGGAGACATTGCCATTCCATCACAGAGTTTGTGCTGTTGGTTTTTTCTCCTAGTTCTCTACTCCAGTTCTTACATATCGGTTGTAATACAGCCTTTAAAACGCAGGCAATCAAAAGCGGAGAATTAAATTTGAAGCTATAGTTTCCAAAATCCCATCTGTATTTTGAATTACAATTTAGTGTTTTAAATCAGTATTCTAAACATATGACTTAAAAATTATATATGAAAACATTTACCCATATTTTATTCAATGCCCAGTGATTTTCTCTGTAAAAATGACAAAAGCTAATCACCATGGCCTAGCAACATGCTTTTGCTTTATAGTGGTTGAAGCGGGTTGCTTGTTTCGCTTCCCTTGATTTATGACAATTACGCCATGGGATGCTTTTTAGTGTTGGCTGCAGAAGCAACTTGCCTGTGCATAAAAGCACAACTGTGTATTAGTTAAAACAGAGCATCAATACCTGATTTTTCTTGATGTGACAGAATCAAGGGTATTTTGATGAACACTTGCAATAAAATACAGCACAACGGAGCAAGTCTCATAAAACTCAGGAGAGTACAGCAGATATCCAGGTCATGGGCAGAGCATCTGCAGAAGTCATTTAAATGGACGCTTGGTCTACCTTCAAGAAGCTTCAGAAAATGGGCATCTGACTGGTTCAAGGTAGTAGGGCAAGAATAGAAAGGGTTAAGTTCTGTAAAATGAACTTCATGCTCCCATATAGGAAAAATAGAAATACAAGCTAGAGAAGATACCTCAGCCATGTGGGAAACATCGAAGTTACCTACGCTGAAAGAGATCACAGCAGAAAGAGCTAACCTGGTGTCCTGGTTTGAGTGACACAGGATTAATTTCTCTTCTAATGCTTGGGAAAACTGCACTTTTAGAAGACTCGAGTGTCTGAATTTGTGAAAACATTTACTTCATAGCCAGAGGTGGGATTCAAGGTCTCAGTGTTTTCGAGCCTTGCCAGGTGCAGGGATGAGGAGGAGCAAGACCTGGGCACTTGACCCAAGCTGGCCAACAGCATTATTTCATACCATGAACATCACATTCCATATAAATTGGAAAGTTTGCTGTGTAGTGTTCTCTCTTGCTCTCTCGCACTTGATGGTTGGCGGCCCAGAGACTTCTTGCCCCGCTGCTGGACCACTGATCCCTCCCCTTCCTCCCAAAGCTCTTGCGCTCACAGTGTCCGACATTTGCTATCCACTGCCGGGAGTGCACAGCTTCCTGCTGATGGAATTGGCTGAGTATAATCCTTGTCTATTTTATATTGGTATCAGGATCAATACTGTTTTTTTAGTATTATTAATGTTAATTTTTTAGACTTATCCCATTAAATCTCTTCATATTTCAGCCCTTGTGTTTCCTTGTTTTTTCCCGATTCCCTTTCCCGGGTGGGAAGGGCTCATTATGTGATAGACTAATCGCCTAAACAACAATAAATTGTTGTGGGTTTCTCAAACCATAACACTTGTAAGGCATGACTGCTGCTGAAACAGCTGTGTACAGCTGGTAAAGCAACCAGGAGTCAGCTCCAGAGACAGGCAAAGCAAACAGTTGCCAAAGGCAGTGAAGAGGCTCCCCTGGCTTTCTCAGGCTCTCTGTAGCTGCTCGGAAAGGGCTCGTGTGTCAGCAACATCCTGGCCCTGCCTTGACCGTCATCTTCCCCAGCCTAGGGAAGCAAAACTCAATTTGTCCACATTGCTGAGGAGCCTGGAGATGGCTCCAAATACAACTGTGCAAGAAAAAGTATGAGGGAATTGCCATTTTTCTGCAGCTATCATGTCTAAAAAGTGAGTGGTTTATGTGATTCTGATTGCTCTTGGAATATTAACATTTTTTTATATGGATACCTATATAAACAGAGATTTATATTTTCTAGGAAAATGGTACAACTATACTTCCATAACTACGCAAAGGACTTGTGCAGATGTAGCAGAGAAAACCAGGCTTTTTTGTAGACAAAAACTGCTAGTTCACTATTTCTGTTAATTTTATATGGCAGACTGTTGTCATATAAACTGTGAGGCAGGAAGAGAAAACTCTAAGGCGGATTTAATAGTCTTCATTAGAATTACTATTATTTGAATTACCAACAGATCCTGACTGCTTTACAAAACATGTTTTCCATCTTCTAGTTAAATAGCCTGACAAAATTAACTTCAGTTAGGAAGTTCTGGGGATGACTAGAAAGTTACTTTCTTTTACAGATTTTTGTGCTGTGTGTCACCTTACTACTGTTACAACTTTGTTTGTGTCAGAATTCAGGGAAAGGACATCATTAAAATACAGACATCAAAACGAAAAACTCAACACAGAAAAATCAGTCCGTACTTGCCGCCATAGATGTTAACTAAAGGTCTTGCAGAAGCCAGATTTCAGTGCTGGTGTCAGCTTTCTGGGTTTTGGCTTTTTCCAGTTCTCATCATTTTTCTGATGATAGAACAGAGACTGGTTTTACCTTCAGCTAATTAGTGACACTTTCTTTTATTGCAGTGGATGGAGGCAGCTCAAGCTTGATTTTGTTTGAGCCAGCCAGCTTGATTTTGGTAACTGCCTGAGTGGGTCCTCCTTGATTCAGGCACAGTTGTCCGGTATTTTAATTTGCTCCAGGAGAAGGCTTCGTTCAGAGTCTGGATCATTAGACTGATTCTATTTTTCATTGTTCTGTAAGTTCATGGGAGATGTTATTACTCAGAATGTATTTGAAGTTTACCGAAAATATTGGAGAGGTTGTCTTCCCTTCCTTCACCTCCCAAGACTCGCTGGGTACGTGCAGAGCACCGTGAATGAGGGTTCTGCTGGAGGAGTTCCTAATGTAACTGCCCTGCATCTCAGAAGGCAAACAGAAATCAGAAAGAAGAACGATTAATTATGTATAACCAATCTTCATAAATACCTATTTATCCTTAAAAAACACCACTGTTGGAAACCCCACTACCTTTGTAGATGCTCTTCTTTAGCGCTCAGCTATAACTTGCAATCAGAAAGCACTTTGCTCTTGTTAACTTATATTTCTAGTGCAGCAATTTAAGCATGCTCCTTTCTGACCTGTGGATATGGAAAACAGTTTATTCTCTTTCCTTTTGCAGACACTTCTTAATATTTGAAGACTGGAAACCCTTGCTGGAGGCAGTTCAGATTCACAGGTGTCCACCTGGTGGAGGGACTTTAGAGAATAAGGTTGATCCGAAATACAAAGATTGCCTATGCTTGTCCTCCTGGAAGAAAAACAGCAGTGTGCCTTGATGTACAATGATCATTTTTAGTCAATTCAGACGATCATACAAGCTGTCTTAAAGAAGCATTGAAAGTAGATGCAATGGTGGAGTTTGCACACTGTGTGCCTTTTGGTGTCCCTTTTAGTCCTGCACACAGCCCCGGTCCTTTGTGTCACCAGCCCTAAGATGGAGCAAGAGAATTTGTGCCTTCTTTTTGTCATCAAAACCCCTCATGACATTATAATTATTAATACTGATACTCAAATTTTAAAAATAGATAGCTTCTTTTTCTTGTGCCTTTAGAGGTGACTTTTCCTGATATTGATCATGGAAAGATTTAAAGAAATCCTTTAAAAATAAATGATAATGTTAAAATTGGTTGGCTATCAGCTCAAAAGAGAGCAATATCTACTGAGATTTCATCCAGCAATTCTCCCATGCTAGTTTGCAATATCCCTGGGATCAAGAGAAAATCCGCGTCCACACTTGAGCTAGAAGAGATTGTCAGCTGAGAGAGAGTATGACACATGCAGAGAATCAAAGAATGTTGCCTGGATAAAAAGAGAAATTAGAAGTCAATTAACTGAATTTATAGATTCATATGTTCTATTTAGATCACTAATAGCTATATTATGGGATATTAACCTACTGGTCATCTGTATCATCTATTTCTCACTTTCCAAACCCTGACAGAATTCGAGAAAAAAAAAAAAACAAACCCTAATGTATTTTTCAAATATTTTTAGCTCAGAAAGCACATTATCGTTTAGATTACACAACAGTAGGCTACACAAAGCCTTATACTTGAATAAATTTATAGTTTCTTAATTATTATTGGAGAAAGAAGTGCTAATGAAATCAGTCTTTAATTTGTGGCTTTGTGTGTGGCCCTAAGCGCAGCAATGGTTTTGTTAGGGAGCCACCAGAGGGAGCCTGATGAGTCTGTAGAGAGAAAACGATGTAGAAAAGTGACAAAGCAAAAACAGTGTTTTAAAAAAAAAAATAAAAAAAAAGAAAGCTAATCTTGCCTTTTTGTTCCTATGCAAGAAGCTTTTACACAAACTGATGGTTCCATTGATTTCAGTAATGAAATCTGTATGGCTGAACAGTTTCCTGACTGAAATCCTGCAAGAGGGCAATGAAGATTAAATGATGCATCTTCATTTCTTTAAACCACATATATAGATTATTTTTTTCAGTTAAATAGTTAGTGATGCTTTGTGTACACAGTAGCTAAAGTGCTTCCTTTTAAAAATTGATAAAATGCCCTAACTTCTCATAAGGGCTGTCTTTAATTTAACATAAGCAATAAAGGCATTACATTTGAAAACTCAAAAATGTGTTTTCTTCTTTTGGTACAGTAATACCCTTTTGATATCACAACGGTAACTGGAGAAACTAAGGTAACATAGCTGCATAAATTAAATTACAAGATACGTGTGTGAAAACACCTTTCTGAATATGGTTTTCCAGTTTATGAATGGTTCAGTGTCAAAACTAACCAATGTATCTAATGGGATAACTGCAAAAAGTTTTGATTCACCCATGTCCTTTTCACTAATTCCAGAAGTTATCTGGACTGTAGAATAAGGACTACACTCGGTAAATTTGCAGACAGTGCTATTGTCAACACATTCAAGAGCAGGCTTAGAAATCAAAAGGATCTGAGAAAAACTAAGCATCTATATCCTTTGTGGCACAATAGCATCTACACACATTTAGGTGATGAACAACAGGCAGGGCAGTGGTGCTGTAGAAAAAGATCTCACAATCATATTGGATTTTAGGCTGGACCATGACTAAATAACACGATTTTATTATAAAAAAGGCAAATGGTGGATGAGAAGCTCAACATGAGCTGGCACAGTGTGCTTGCAGCCCAGAAAGCCAGCCATATCCTGGGCTGCATCAAGAGAAGTGTGGCCAGCAGGTCGAGGGAGGTGGAATCACCTCTCTACTCTGATTTTGTGAGACCCCACCTGGAGTACTGCATCCAGCTCTGGAGCCCTCAGCACAGGAAGGACATGGTCCAGAGGAGGACCATGAAGATGATCAGAGGGCTGGAGCACCTGTGCTATGAGGACAGGCTGAGAGAGTTGGGGTTGTTCAGCCTGGAGAAGAGAAGGCTCCAGGGAGACCTTATAGCGGCCTTCCAGTACCTAAAGGGGGCCTACAAGAAAGATGGAGAGGGACTCTTTATCAGGGAGTATAGCAATAGGACACAGGGTAAATGGTTTTAAACTGAAAGAGGGCAGATTTAGATCAGATATTAGGAAGAAATTCTTTACTGTGAGGGTGGTGAGGCACTGGAACAGGTTGCCCAGAGAAGCTGTGGATGCCCCATCCCTGGAAGCGTTCAAGGCCAGGCTGGATGGGGCTTTGAGCAGCCTGGTCTAGTGGGAGGTGTCCCTGCCCATGGCAGGGGGGTTGGAACTAGGTGATCTTTAAGGTCCCTTCCAACCTGAACCATTCTATGATTCTATGACTCTATGAAATACGTACTGGAATATGTAAATAAAACTGTCTCCTAAAATTCTTTGCTAAAACAAAACAAAACGAAATGTTCTTTAATTGGACTGTGAGCTTTGTGAACTGCTAAAAATACACTAATAGAGGAAGTTAATTACTGAAAGCCTGCTAGTTTATAAACTTCTTTAGCTGAAATGTGAAGCAGAGGCTGCTTTATTTTGCTGAGGTCATATGCGTTTAAAATAAAGTTCCGGGTAACCAATTTTAAATGAGAGCTAATATTGAAATGTTTACCAGAAGAAAAAGAAAAAGAATTTGGATTTTGGAAACATTTAAACCAAAAGCCAGATTTGGAAGATGAAGTCTTAAGTTTTCATCAGTGTATGGCATCTGTGTTTTAAAAACAAAGATTTCGAATGTGCATGTGTAAAACAGATCTTACATTTCTAAATGGCAATGGCAGTGATCCACCATAATTTTCCCAGCCGTTTTCTCATAGTAACAGATGAAATATGGGATTACAATTGGAAAGAATGTTCCTTTTAAGAGATGATTGCTTAAGATGATGGTCCACTTACACTGTTTCAGAAAGAAGAATCCAGAAATGTCAGCAACAGCAAATCCAGATTCTGCTGTATAAGGGTATGGGTTAATTTCCCAACGAGTTGAGTTTTAACATTGCCTCATAAAATTAATGTTGCCCTTTTCTGTATTTTTATACAGTATAAAGTGAATCAAGTTTTTCTACTTGATCATTTTCAAGTACATCAAGGGAAAATGAAAATTCTTTAACTTTCTTACTATATTATCATTAATTGTAGAAGTTGTGCAAAAATATGTTTGTTTTTCTTGTTTCAATCACTTAGGATTGCAGTCTTGATGTGATACTACACAATCATTTAATTGCATGCTAGCTCAGGCAATAAAATTGGTATTTGAGATAATTGCTTTAAAAATTCAAATATAATCCAATTTAACATGAGGACAAGTACTATTTTAATTGTAGTTGCAGCTAATCCAGTGAAAATATCCCACAAGAGCATTCAAACATTTATGAGTGGACTTGCTGGCATTTTGACTGCTATTCTATAGCTGGGCTCCATAAAAGTCATAATGATTGCATGGTATAGGAAATATGACTGCAATTTATCAATAGAATTGCACTTGTTTCCTCTCAGAGGTAAAAACTGGCTTTTTATGTGATACCATATCCTCAGTTCCCAACACCTGACTGAATGTTTATACCCCATCCTCTGAAAAGTACAGTAAAGGTATGATATATAGAGCGTTACGTGTGTGATAGTTTCTCTCTGGCGATTTCTCTGAGTGGTAGTAGGTACTGAATAAAGAGTAACTTGCTGAAACAAGCCTCAAAAATTGCAGGAAAGAAACAAAGCTTCTGTTTGCTAAACCTCCTGCTCTCCGTGTCGTGGTACAGCCTCCCTGATTCACACTTTTCATGACGTGACAAGATGCGGTGCTGAAGAACGGCAGATTGGCACGGGAGCAGAGGGGAATGAGCATTTCTCTGCAGTCAGAGTCTCTGCACTTTTGGTAAAAAATAGGGGGAAACAGTAGGAACTCCCTTTGTCTGCAGTCACCGTTCCTGACTAAAACTTCAAACTGGAGGACAGAAAGGAAAAAACCAACCTGTTTTGCATATTAGTATTACCCTCTATGAGACTCTCATATCATATATTGCATTGTCTTCGTAGACAGGGAAGGATGGATTGATTCTTCAGCTTTAATTAGGTACATTTGTAAGTCAGAAAAATAAACCACCTCTGCCTGGGAAAAGGCTTACAGCTGGAAGACTAGGTTGGAGTGATGCAGACTCAGTTCTTTCCATGGCAGCTTTTAATGCTATACTGAGGAAGCAATCAGAATTTTTTTTCCCCTCCCTTGCCATTGGTAAATTCCCAGGGAGTTTTTCAAATGCTCAGATACATTGCTGGCCAGAGACTATGAATACGTAATGCAGAAAGCAGTTCACAATATAATTTTCCTTTCTGGACCTGATGGCAACAGGTGAAGAGAACTGTGGATCAGTTCCCTGCTCATGCTTGTGAGTTCTCATTTCTCTGAAAGCTAGTTTCCTCATCTGTTCCCACAAAGTGAAAGTGAGTCACTTAATAATAATAGACACCTTGCGATCTAAAACAAACATGCAGCTGTTTGATATTCCTAAACAATTGCCTCTTTTCAGCAACCCAAAAAACTCTCCTGGGTATTATTTGTCCTAAACCAGAAAAAAGTCCTTCGACTTCAAATTACTGTTAATATTCCTAACATTTTGACAAGTGTCTGTGATCAAACAACATCTAATTACTCCATATGTTTAAAGGTAATGCAAATACTCAATCGCTACTCAGATACAGAGTACAGGAAAATGCCTGTAGATGTAGGTAGCTATAAAGCTCCTATAAACAGGTGCATTATAGGATATCTTACTGATTTCCATAGAACTAACAGAGTAGGTAATCATGTGCTTAAGTGTTAGTACCACCAAAACCTTGGAAGGTATTTTATTAAAGCATTCCCAGGTCGAAAGCTCAATAACCAGCTCTTAACGTCAAGAGGTTTTAATTCTCTTTTTCCTTTCCTTCCAGACAATTTATTATAAATAGCATGCTATCGCTAAAAAAAAAAAAAAAAAAAAGTTTCCTTTCAATCAGTACACTTTTCTCACTAATGACAGTTAAACGCCTGGAACGGGAGTTCTTGCCTGCTTGGGAAGATTTATAAAAGAGCACTTGCTGCCTTTCATGATTGGAAGAGCAAGAGCATTACAGCCCACTTCACAGAGGAAGATTGGGCTGAAGTCAGTTCTTACAGCAGTGACCATTAGTTGTCTGCTTTGCATATGACCTTACAATCTGCTAGAGACCAAAAAAAAAAAAAGAAAGAAGAAAGGAAGAATATAGAAATGTGACTAGAAGCAGGAGAGACCAGGGAACAACTCAGTGACTATGACTGTGCACTCACTGCCTGAAAGTCTTTCAACATAGGGAAATTTTAGGGTTGATTTACAAATTTAGTCCAATGCAAATCCCTTCAATAAGGCAGTCTTGCAACAGTTTGTTAAGATCTTCAAAGACGAACATGAAATGGCAATAGAATGAACTTCAGTTGAATTTTAACTCAAGGACCATAAACAATATAAAATACACGTGTAAGGAAAGAAATAACACCCCAGGGAAAAAGGACAGAAATTCATTTAATGGAGCAATCCCCAGTTTATCAGTTACCCTGAACCTTTTTTTGTAAGATCCACGCAGGAGATATTGCCTGTATAAGTCATCAGTATCGCACAAAAAAAATAAAAAAAAATTCTGCAGTACTGAATTCAAAGGGAAAAGTTTCTATCAAGTTGCTTGGAAAGAGAATCAAATGCCAAATTTGGTTTATCATGGTTTCTGTATTTTCTGCAAAAAACCCTAAATAATACTAGATATGATGATGCTTTGTAGGGCAAGTAAAGCTGATATATTTGTAGTGACTGATTTTAATATTTGAGCTGCCACCTTTTTGCTCAAACACAGGACATGTTGATCAAGAACGACATAGTGTAATGAGATATCATTTCCTGAGAAAATTCTGATTTTAGGGTAATATTCCCGTAAATATCTGTTTCTGGGGATTTATTTTATTTGCATAAATAACATTGCTACACTGCTTCTCTGGGATAATTTTTTTCTAATCACTGATTCTTCAAAGGAGATTAAGTTTATGTTGGAAAAGAAGCATCATTTATTATGATTTCAAAGGGAACATTAGATTTGAGGAAAAAGCAGCAAGAACTCTGAAAAGACAAGGGAAGTTGCTGAAAATTATTGATCCTATAATGCTATTAAACACCTTACTGGCCTTAATTATTTGGTGTAATGAAGGGATGTACGAACGGGCAGGATTAAGGCTTGTAAGAGCGGCAGATGAAAACAGGCTATGAGCTGCAACGCTAGAGGCAGGGGAAGCCGAGTCCAGGGGGTGTAACAGCAGTCATAGCGACAACCACATTTTGGATTCTTCACACTACTTAAAACCATCGTGATCAGGATCAAATCCATGTGCTTTCAGAGCAAGATCCTTTCCATTTGAAGAACCCACCTACTTCCACAGCAGTGACTGGCTGAGACGCAACAGAAGTTAATTAAAATCTAAACTGTGCTTTGCCTGTGGGCTACGTATGCAGCACTTCACGCCAAAGAGTCAGAAGCAGCCCTGGTCCCCAGGTTAGTTCATTAGACATCTTTTATTTCAAGAGTAGCACCCTTATGCCTGCATTCCCCCTTAACATTATGTACCTCATCGAGGCTATACACACAGAGTGCACAGAAATATGTTGTGTCATGGAAATAATAAGAGTACTGTAGTTAATGCAAAACTTGACAGCATCTCAAATAGTTTCAGGTAATGAGTCAAATCCTATGCCAATCATCTACTGAATTAAATGCCAAACTGGGCACTAAAATTTAGGTTAGAAACACTCATTCTCATCACAAACTATGCAAATAATAGTTACAAAAAATTTTCTATTCACAAAGGTTATTAGAATTAACATTAATAGTCTAAGAAATATCCCACAATGAATGCATGTTACTTTGGCCATGTCCCAATTCTGTGCATTTTCATCTAAGAACATGATTCTTGGATAAAGCAAACCTAAAGGATATTGAACTCTGTCAGGTTCAGGCCAGTACGAAAATACTTGAAGGATAAAAAGACATTGCTCAATTAATTATCATTAATCAACATGGGGGAAGGTCTGTTATTTTTCACCATAAATGCAAAGGCAGACAATCACCGAATTGTCTGCCTTCTCCTACGTTTAAATGTTTTTTTGAAGCACTAAACATTGCCTTCTTTCCCTGCTGGCCATTCTATAGAACTGTATTTTGCTCGGAGAGGTCTGGATTCAAATTTGCTGAGTTAAATTTCTCTCACACATACCAAGAAAGGTTGAGTTTCAACTGCACCAGACCCTAAAGTCATTAACTTGAGCAGAATTAGCAGTACGGGTCCATACAGAATTCTTAAAATCCCTGCACAATAGATTGTCTTCTCTATTTATTTTAAAGGCTAATATTCCCTTGAATGACAACAAGGAGCTAATCTGTTAGAAGGGCAAACCAGTTGAGTTTAAATGAAATAAGATACTGGATAAAGAATTCTGTGAAAAGAGTAGTAGTACTGTAGTAGTGGAATGTAATATATCCAAATATCTTTGGATAGGGTTATTTGCCCTAAAGTTATGGGTACACTTCAGCCATGGATTTAAGCCTGCATAAATTAGGCTCTGGAGATTTACTCCCAATAATTCTTGCCTAAATTCTTGTTAAGGACATCAGTGAAGGACACAGAAATCACATAAAGTAAGGCTGAATGCAAGGAAATCCAGGGGTCCACTTAGGCTATATCTACATTAGTGTATTAATTTTGATCAAGAGCAAATCCCCGGCTGACCCCTGTTTCTGCACTTCGGTTCTCCCCACTCAGGGTGAGCCTGGGGGCTGCCTTCCAGCTGAAGCTGAGCTGGGGATACGACACGCTCCAGAGTACACACCGTGTGCTGCAGCAGCTGATAGATATTCAGTGCCACAACCAGACTGGAGTGGGATTAGGGTAAAACCGCTGGAAATGTGTATATCGAGGAGTTCAGGTCCTCAGCATTAACTGGTTCAACGCACCGGCTCTCCTTGTGCCGTGCTGCTTGGTCCCATAACATGGCCAAAATGCAGCTCTTGCCTGAAGGCAGGATGAAAAACATCTTTTTAGTGCGGTAATTAGTCTGAACCACAGGTCAAATAATTTGTTGAATTTGGGCTGAAGTTAGGTCCCTTAGGATAAACATGGGTACGTTTTATACTGAGTGGAATAATTGCAATAGGTTTGGTTGCTGTGCTTGTTGTGAACAACTATTAAGTCAGTCACTTCAGCAGCAGTTGTTCACAGCCGACACTTCATTAGCCCGAGCATCCCTCCTGAATGGCTTTGCTCGGGGTAACGGGTGTTACCCTTGGCAGTGAATCTGCCCCAGTATCTCCTTTACTGAGAGTAATGAGAAACAGCGAAATGAAAATCGGAAAATAAAGAAGCATTTACACAAATAATTTGTAACTTGCATTCTTATTCAGTTGATGACACTATTATTTGACATGTAAAAAATAATAATAATCAGACAGTTATCTTAGTCTTTCATGATAAAAGCAGTTTCATAATAGTAATCTTAGGGAATTCATATGAAAAACAGATTTGAGCAGTGCTTGCCTGAGTCCCCCTATTCATCATCCTTGAAATTTGCTTAAGAGTCTGTGCTAAAGAAATACATCTCAGTGGGAAATAAGAATGTTTAGCTTCTTGCATTGCTAGATTCACTTAATGAGTTATTAACAGTCAGGGCCTTTCACATTGAACTTTATTAATTATATAAAATATAGATACAGCAATAAACCCAGATACTATTTACTTCAAACTCATAATGGCTTGAAATAAACTTACTTCTCTGAAAATTAATAATCAGCTGTAGCTGTGGGTCTGTTTTTTAAAAACTGTCAAATATTTTCCCTCTTTCCTTCACATGCATCATACAAATGCTGTAAAGATGCTCAGAAATAATGAACAGAATTGAAAATTATTCAAATTAGTTTCTTTGTCAGCTATATAAAGAAATTCACGTCTAGAAAGGACCTTTCAGATCAGTGTATCGTAGGCAATCCCTGTGGAAAGATAAGGCACAGTCCTCTCAGCATCATCGACTACCAGGAACTTCATCATTATTATTGAAGTACTGCTTCTTTGACAACATCCAGTTTAATTTGCCTTTTGCTTAGTCCATGGTTCTCAGAGAATGTTGATGTAAAAAAATCCACTTTTAATCTTAGAGAACATTTAAAGAATCTAAATACGATGTGTCAAATCAGTTCTGTGATTCTCTACCTAAACTTTGAAATTTCTGGTTTCATATAGCTATTTTCCTTCTTAGTGTTTTGGGGATGGAGACCTGTTTCTCTGTGTGTGTGTGCGCGCGCATGCACGTGTGCGCATACATGTGTCCCTTTATTTTTCAGTTGAGGAAATGGAAATGTTTCAGATAACATTAAGAACAACAACAGAAAAATGTTAATAAGATTCTAGAGAGTATAAAATCTAATCAATTTAAAAAAAAACGTTCAAAAATAAATCTGAGGAACCAAGAACCATGGAGGTGGGCTGTTTTGCCAAGAATTCTACCCAGAACTCAATCACTGAGTGAAAATTTCACTGAGTCCTCAGCTTACTAGGCAGCTGTATTTTTCTATTAATTAATAAAGTAATTCTGCATTGTTATTTCTTTAGTTTTAAAAATTCAAGACTTGGGAACCAAAATTTGATTAGTTCATGCACCCAGTCTGGGAATTGCAAGGTTCTCTTCCATATGATTCTTCCAAATTCTCACACCATGTTGACTTTCCTTCTCAATGAATTTAAATACTGACCCATGATAGGCATCTTTTGGATCCAAACAAAGGGCAAAATCAGCAGCAAAGGATGCCATTCTTTATACATCACCTCATTATTCATATGAGTCAATCTAACAGGGAAAATGAGTTCAAAAAGTGAACATTTTCAAGACACACATTTAAAAGAGCTTCCCAGTAATTTATATGAACGGGGATATTCTGATAAAGCACACTGATGTGTACAAGGCTATGTTCTGTCACTCATTCTATTCATTTTATATGAATCAGTCATTTAAAATACATTGACCAGGTAAAGCTGCTTAAAAGCTCTTGCCGACTAGCTCACCTTGACAGAAGATTAAAAGCAAATTCTGACCAAGATCTGCACTTACTTATGAGATCAATATGCACTATTGAAATTTTAATGATGCAGCATTTTTTTAATGCTCGGAAATGACCTAATTTATGTGCCTTCACCGGGGAATCTAAGCTCCATAAGTAAACAACAGGCAAAGATGAATTTAAGTGCTCTAAAATGGCCTCCAGAGGTCATCTCTCTCTGCTGACTACCAAGGAAAACTAGGCTACTCACCCATGTTAGAGCTCTACAGCAAATGACGGTATGCACCACACTGAGAAGTAAAAACATAAATAGAAAAAGACACTCTCGAGTTCCCATAGGTTAAAAACACTGTTCAACCCAATTGCTCTCACATATGTCAAAAGTCGGTGACAGTTTCCTGTAAACACACAGTCTTTTGGAAAGATGATACACAAGTTATAATTAGAGTGTATTACATGGAGAGCTTCCAGTCTGCTTTCCTACTCTGTGTGCTTGCCTCCTGCAATGTGATGTCTGAAAATTAACAGAGACGCCTTTGAGATGAGTCTTTTTGCTTGATTTACCAGCATTTGGAGGGTAACTACAGAATTTCAAAACCAAATAATGATTCATTTTTATAGCTGCAAGAACTCAGTTATGTGCTGTCAATGTATACACTAAAATAGCCTTTTCAGTTTTTCAGTCAGCCCCAGCAGAGCTATACTGAGATATGTGGAAGATAAACCCTCCAGTAAAGTGGTTGGAGCACCCAAAAAACCAGGTAAAACTTCCTCCAAGAAAATGCATGCTTAGCTCTTTTTTTTTTTTTTTTGATATGCCCTTTTATTTCTATGCTATCCCAAGGAACTTGGCATTTTTGCTGTTAAATGGCTTTTATTTTGTACACAACATTTTAATTTTCACACTGTCTGAAAAATAGTGTTCATGTAATTGCATACATCCTAATTGATATCAGATTAAATTCATCTCCAGCCTCCTAAGTTTCAGATACAAGTACTCCTGCTGTCTTCATCCCATTTGGCTACACTGGCCCATATCCCACAAAAGCGCAATGGGTGACCTGGTGTTGCCCTTCTCGTCACACGCTTCTCCTTGCAGAGACAGTTGAGGAATGACTGAGGGAAAGCTCGCCCCGGAGGATGCAGAATTGAGCAGGACTTGGGAATCTTCCTGGTAGGAAGAGGCAGCCCTGTGTTCAACCGCGGCAGGGTTCAGTTAGTGGTGCTGAACTACCCTGATAATCTTTTGATCAGCAAAATGTTTCCATACAAATGGGGTGACCTCTACAACCGAGGTTTTAAACCATTTCTTAAACAGCTATAACCTACCGACTCCAGTACTTTGCCTACAATGTATCGACTTACTTCCAGGCTATACTTGTTCAATTCTTTGAGAAAAGAGGAAAGAGCCCAGAAAGAGTCAACACTTCTCTGTTTAAAGCCAAGGAATTAAGATTTAATCAAATCCATGTGAAAATCAACAGTAGTGTAATTTTACTGTTTGCTTCTGTGATTCAATTACATTGTTTTTGTTCCAAAACATATTTAAAGAATTGGTAGTCTATTACTTTTGGTTTAAACAGACAAAACAAGCTTCTTGAGTTCAACATTAACTGATTTTTTTTCATAGATGTCAACATAGTAGCAATGGTCTTCATAAATATCCAGTAAAGGTACTGGATTATATGGCAGAGCTGAAATGGAAAAAATGATTCTATACTACTGATGTCTATGTGCACAAGAAATGATCTTTATTCCTAGCACTGAAGAACTGCTGGAGCCTTCTGTGCTTGTAGCTGGATTCTCATCAGAAATAAGCAAATAAAATAATTTGTTTCTGCAAAAGTATCTGGGAGAAAGTTCTTTAAATTAAAGAGGAGGTGGATGTGACAAGGGAGACTTCCTTCAGTGCAAGGCCTTTTTCTGCTTTCTGTGCATTCAAACCCAGAGGAGACTGTATTGCCAGTAATTACCTGACTACCCACAAAACTGACAGTGAATCTCATTCCAAAGATTTGAAAATGTTGTATTTGAGAGTTATCTGAACTGAAGGGATGCTGAAAATTTTAGACCAGGCTTTATGTTCTCAATTTTGTTTTTAACTCTGAGCTGTTCTGATAAATCTTATAAACATTTTGTCCTTGGAAACTACGAAGAGCACTACTCAAACGACTTCAGCACATGAACCTCTTTTACTTGGCTAATAGAATCACTTGTCTGTGCTAAACCAATAGACTGCCTGTGTACTTTATCCAATTTTATGAGATATTTTGCAAGATTTTTTTAAATATATATATATATATATACACAGAGAGAGAGAGAGAGAGATATTTTTGCATGATACCAGATGTAATTTAAGAGGTGGCTTGCATTTGAAGGGCTGGTTGCCATGAATTGCCACTCATGAAACTAATTTTCCTGTTTATCCTATATTACTTTACATAAATGGTCTTCACTGTTTGCTTTTCTTCCTTCAGACATTCATCTAACTGTGCAGGCCAGTCACTCAAAGCCAATTAGAATACTATTGAAATTTACAGTAGAATCCTCTATTCCCAAATTGTTATTCTTCCATTTTTTTCTCACCAGGACTAGTTGAAAAGCAATAGAGACCTCTGTGGAATACCTGGAGGCTTCTTGGAACTTTCTTAAATATAAAACATAATCCAAAAATGTTGTAATCCTACTGCTTTGAACAGTGAGAGTTTTGTGTTTTAAAACCTCTAAAAATCTCTTTATCAGGGAGGATATATGTTTCATCAATTATATACATTAAATCTGTAATAGCATAAAGACACGACAAGAGAAATCCAGGTCAATACAACTCAGTGATATTTCCTTGTCAAGAGAAACTATGGATAGTGTTCAGTTTATTGTCAAAAGTACAAACTTCCATTTGTGATGCAAAGAATGACTTGATAACTCCAAGTGCTATTTTTAATCTAGCTCTTTCTTCCTAGCTATGCAATGTTTATCTCTTGAGTATAATGCATAATCATATTTTTTCAGATAAAAGCAATGCTGAAGAAAAAAAAACCCTGGAAGCCAAGACTTACAGTTAGTTATAACTACTCATGGTTAAAGAGAAGAAGTTCTGAGATTTCCTCGAGGAGGACGTAAAATTGGAAGACTGCCTCAATTTGTCCCAGCCTTCACCTTGCAGAGAGTAGAAAGCAGTTGAAAAAGCGTTTACATCTCCCTTGTGTCTTGTTTTACCAAGAAAATCATTCACAAAGTATTATTATGCATTTTCTATTTTATTCAAGCAAAACATTTGTGGATGCATGTGTAAACATTGCTATGCGAATGTCTAATACCAGTGCTTGCTATGGTAACAATTCACCAGCTGAAGCCCCCTGGGCAGATGTGTGATTACTACTCAAGAGTTCAGAGGTTTCAGCAGCAATTTGCAGAAATCACTGGCCTTATTTCTTCTTCATAATGGTGCTGCCTTCTGGCACCACCAGTCCAGTTGTCTTTCACCTACCCAGCTGAAAGCAAAATTGGACCAAGGGTGGTATTTTTATTATATTCTTCCTCACTACATTGGTTTTTTGGGGTTGTAAAGAGTTAATGTTTTTTAGGATCATACCTAAATTGCATCTGCACGTTACAGTTTAAAGTATTTTTCATTAATATGAATGATATCAGCAGCAGTTATGGCTGCAAAATACCAGTTTCAGCTTGTTCTCTTCTTGATAATTATTTTGCTCACTCTGTCTTGTTTGTTGGGTTATAATAATTGCATTATTAATATGCTTATGCTGATCCCCTTGTGCTGCTTAGTGGGCTGCCTTCTCTCCTCAGACAGGATTTATCTTAAAATCAATATATTCCCCTCAGACTGAAAAAGAAGAATTTCTTGTTTGAAATTCAAATACAATTTTCATTCTAATGCACTTAGTGTTTTAGGACCACTTCGGAAAACTGTGGTACCAGGGAGTTAATTCCCTAGAGAAGTGGCTGAAGCAGGAGTTGTTCTCAGCCTTCTAAAACAGCATGTGTGCAAGGCAAATTACTTGTTCTGCTGAAAGTTTGTCTTCTTTTTTTAAACTTAAATAATAACCCAACCGAGACAAAGGTGGTTGTTGATTCTTTTTTTTTGGACCTAGCTGCTTTTCCTTGAATAAGTGGGCCCATGGGGTTTGCATGCACAGCTTGCTCAGCATAAAAAAACCCCAGCAGTCCAGCATAGGATTTTAGGTTCTGGCAACTAAGCCTAATGATCCCTGTTTATTCCAGTGTTAAATCCAAAGGGAGTTGAAAGCACAACAGATCTACAGTGCCTGAAGTTTTATGAATCTGTTATAACTGAAGCACTTGTGGCTGCCTTCCTGCCCTACCTGGTCTGTGTGACGGCTCTTGGTATGCTTGTGTGGTAGTGAGGGAACTGAGGACCAGGCAATTGGAAAGGACACTTACTAAAGAAGCACCTGACTTTCTTTTATAATCTTTAAAGTGGGCGCTTAAGGAAAAAAACATAACTGTTGATAAAATATTCATTACACCTATAAATGTCTATGTACTTTAGAACCTTGGTTCCCTTTAAATTCTGCTTACCTCCAAGTAAGTGGTCCCACTGAGTATACTTGGGTCTTGAGTCCTCTAAGTTATCTGTTAGCACCTTCCCTTCCCCTCCCTGTGTTGTCCTGTGGAAATCAGCAGGGCTGCTCCCAGACAGCTGCTCACACAGAGCCACTTATTTTATCAAGCAGGGAGCTATTGGCAATACATTCCAACTAGGAGTACTTCGATTTGCTGGAATTATTTTGATCTGGGTTTCTTAATCTTTTAAGTTGACTTCCCTGGTGAACTGCAGGGGGCACCTGGGGAGGTATAGTTAAAGCAGTTTTATTGCCCTGCTATGAAAAGGTTCTCTATGGAGCAGGGGTAAGGGTAAGGATAAGGGGAAGGGGAAAGGTAATAGCAAAGGAAAGGAAGGGTGGAGACAGAGCTTACAGGGATCAGTCTGCTGCATTTAAAGTTGGCCACTGTGATCCCTCTCTTTAACCCCCACTCCCTATGGAGAGGGCATGATGTGGCTCATCTGCAGAAGGACCGATTCTGTAACCACCTGTTAAGCTAATGCTGTTTAAGAAATGCCATTATATTAGTTGATTTCTGCTCTGGGTCAGATAAGATACCAGAAATGGCCCTTTCTGCCTATGTTTTTCAAAGTGTGACACTTTATACATGATTCCTTTTATTAAATTTCTTTGTGTATCTAAAGAAGGGAGTTCCAAAAATAGCTCATATATCCTGCTACCACAGTTTTTAAAATTCTTTTGCACGTTTTAGTCAGCTGCTAAAGAGACATGAAAAAGGCATGCTAAAAAATGTTAGTTATTTTACCAAGCTGAATGTCCTTGAACGCACTAAAAAATGGTGCAGGACTTTTGAAGGAGTTTTGTACAAATTATTCATAGGAGATAAGATCAATATCTTTATAGCCACCTGAGCCAAAAAAAGTGCTAATGAATTTCTTCTTTATTATCCATTTCTTTTAAATCTCCATGGTGCTGGTAAAGGCTTTTGTATGATTTAGTTTAGAAAGGCCTCTTCAGCAACTCTCATACCCTAGTTTGACTGAAAAATATGTTTGATATAATACAATGACTCAACTTATTTTGAAAAGTATCTAGTCTACTAACCTGACAACTCCCAATGAAGTTCCATTATTGTATGTGGGAGAAGAATCAACATATTTTTCTGTATTTCACAGTCCAACATTTGGTCTCTCTGAGGCTTGGGAGAGGGAAAGAAAGAGGTTTAATCTGTAGAATTAGTATAACTACTTCCCCACACAACTGGATATTGGACTTTTTGTTAACTGATAATGTAAATGCTTGTCATCCTTTGCTAGACATGCAAAAGAGGGGTACATAGAAAGAGAAATAAATAGGTAGAAGTAGCCTAGCTTCTACAGACAAAGGAGCAGGTACTATTGATTTTCCTTGTGAGTCTTTCTTACTTCAGGACCAGTGGAGGCATTCCTGGTGAGTAGGAGAGGGAGGGGAAAATCCTAGCAGGAACTGTAGTGGTGTTCTCTTTTAAAGCATGAGAATTAAATGGCCTGAACGGAAGAGACAGTGACTTTCAGGACTTTTAGCCAGCTTGCTTTCTAGAAATTCAGGAAAATAATCCATTATTGATACTGTTTAATTGACAGAACTATTCCAAAGGAGCTTAGTTTCAACAAACTGCAGTTTCCATGTTCAGACATTCATACAAAAGCTCTGCTTTGGTCTATACGGAACCATTCTCCAAGCCTTTGAAACAAAAGATGAAGCATGCAATTATATATGCAATGGAGGGGGGTTTATCCTTATTCACTGACAGGAGTAAAATGTCAGCATCAAACAATCTGAACATTCAGCATGTTAGAAAAGGTCCCCAAACCAATTTGACTTAAGTGTATTCTTCAGCCACTAATTTTGGATGTATCTTGTTTTTATGAAGTGCTGAAGGAACGCTGTTACAGATGTATTTTTCTGCAGCTTGATCACTTTTGAGTCAACTCCGTTTTTTATCTCAAAATGTCCACGGCCACATACCTGCTTTATTTTCTCTTGAAATCAGAGCTGGCTCAAGTGCATAACTACAGGTCAATGGGCTACGTGAACAGTTACGAGTCTGACTGATCGATAGATGACTTGTATATCTAAAGGTATTCTGTAAGGGAGCCTGTGTCTTCAAAAGATGTAGAAATGCAACTGTCAGGCTGTACCTCCTCTTGCTGTTTTTTCTACGTCACTTTAAAACCTGACTCACTTTTTATCTATGTGAGATTCTTCACACATTCTTCAAGTGTATATATGTATTATTTGAGTCAAGACTGCTATTGTCAATGCTCACAGATGAAACAACCCATCTCTCTGGAAAAGTATTCCTGTTGTATTTTAGCTACGAACATTTTGTTATATCACCTTGAAAGGCAGATGGGTTCTTCACTACTTGCTTTCTATCAAGAAGCAAATATAAATGAAGACTAGAAAGGAATGATACAGAAGTGTGGCAATTTATGGAAGAATTATGTTGCAGGAAAGCACAGGTAGTGCATCTTAGCAAGACACTGTAATAAAGGCCCTATTAAAAAAAAGCTTGGAACAAAACATTTGCAGGTTTGGAGTACAAACTGTACAAATTTATTCTACAAATCATATAATTTAATAGAGAACAAAACAGTTTCTAGATAAAAGCTTTCTGTATATGTCTATAAAAGGAATGCAAAATATATAAGGATAACACCATTCTCTACTTTGAGACCATGCGATTTCCCAGTGAGAGTGTGCTGGCTGGATTGTGCTGTACAGTGCTTCTTAGAAGTGCGCATGGAAAAAACATCTTGTGCAACCTCCTGCTCTATGACTCTTCCTTATCATGAGGATGACAGGACCTTTGATATGGTCCATATTTTCATGGTTTGCTAATGGCTGCCTGTGGGGAGGCATGAGTGTCAAGACCAGCACTCTGCCTTCAGTTCTTAATGCTCTGAAGTTAGGGGAACCTTTTTAGTAGTTTCAGCGGTACAAGGAACACTAGAAGTTTTGCTAAAATCCATTCACTTTTTCTCCAAAATTTATCCATGGGCACCAAGACAGAATTTTGCCCTTGTTGTTGCTTAGCGCAAATTTATCCAATACTGAATCCTTTTTTCCCTTCTCTACATCAAGGCTGTGAAGTAATCCCTAAATCATATCCCTGATACATTTTTCATTATTTCTGTTGGTATGTTCCACCTACTACAGATCAAATCAGCATGAAAAAAAAAGTGCTAACGTACTATTTAACAGAGTGCACATAGCAGCTGTTTCTCTGATAGCATTGGCTGCCTCATCTTTGGCATTTGTGATTTTTGAATGAAAAAAAAATAGTTTTAAAAAACTTTACAATATGCAATTAACAAATCAAGGTTTATTGCAGCACTACATGAGTTGAAAAGTGCTAGAAATATAAAGCATGCAGGGATGATACTGTCTTCTACAGATGTTCAAGGAAAGAAATTAGCTTTTGTAGAGGAACTGGTTTTACAAGGAAGAGCACAGTTCTTGTTCAAAACTGGAGTAATCTCATATGGTTTACAGCTCTTAATTTAGTCTTGTATATAATTTGAAATACCTGCAACAACTTGCAAGGTCCCCACAAAGCTTTAAATGTTTGTCTTTTTTTTCCTTTGTTCATTGAAGATAACATTTTGGAAACAGAGGGTTTGTTCAAACTCTCAAGTACATAAGAAGACTACACACTTATTCAAAGTGCTTATAAAAAAAACCATTTCTTCTGCAGTCCTGACAGGAATTACAGTATAAGAAAGATTCTGTCCTCAGTTTCAGAGATATTATAGGGAAATACATTAATATATGATATGCAACATTTAAAATAAATGTTACAAAACCTAGGATAATAAAATGGAAACCATTCTTCCCACTGACATGATATTTAAAAAATATTCTAACAGAAATAATTATTTTCACACAAACTAGTAGCTCATGAATGTCTTTTGTGTTCATATACAAATGTGGACTGTCTTCTCTTTAGAAAGAATAATTTTTCTTTAAGAATAATGCTTAATGTTAGAAATTAACAGTTAAAGAAAGCATCTCTTAGTGCAATTACTATAGAATAGTGAGCCAGTAACTTGTCATATCACCATATTATCTGGGAACTTCATGTTTCCTGAGCTATTTGCATGAAATTTCTTCTAGTTTTTCAGGTGAAATAACAGGGAATGATCATGTTTGCTGGATAAAATAAGATCTTCCTTGCGTTACTCTCTTTTGCTTTCAAATAACAGCAAATGCTTTTAACAGAATATTGTGGGGTTTAATTTGCCCTTTCTATCTCTGTTATTCATGAGTGCTCTTTTTTTAAGGATTATTTGTATTAGAACTGGTTAAAGCACAGAATTTGTAGTTTATGAACGTTTTTCATATTATCAATTTTTTTGGAAATCAAAGAAAAGCCAACTTTAAAAATACTTTTCTCACAAAAAGTATGACATACTTTCACCTAGACAGCTAACTAAAAAAAAATAGATTACAAAAAAGCATTGCACTTCTTGATGTACTACTTTCATTATAGTAATGTTTCATACCATAGCATATTACTGACTACTGTTCCAAACATCTTCATAAAAATTATACCACTTCTTGCAATTCTACAATGTCATGAATTAATGTAAGAATGTAATGAAATTTGGTTTGATATAATTTCTGAAGTTTTCTAAAACAAACCCACTTCCATTCAATGAAGCTCCATTTCTAATTTCTTTATTTGTGGGAAATTTTGCCTGAACTGGTGTCACTTTTTGCAGAAAAAGACTGAATCAAAATGGCAGGTTCAACCAAAAACTGCTTGGAGAAACCTTGCTGACCAGCTCAATTGCTCTGCGTGATCTACAACAAAGTACTTCTTGATGCTTTCCCCTTAGCTACCAGGGTTAAGTACATGGTGTAGCAGAGCAGATAGGGACCATGGCAGAGCCCTGCAAGTCTGCTGATGGCGAGGCTGTTACCCGTCACGTGCTCAATCATAAAGCACGTGACTGGAAAAGCCAGCACAGATTCACCAAGGGCAAATCGTGCTTGACAAACCTGATCACCTCCTACAACAAAGTAACCCGCTTGGTTGATGTGGGGTGAGCATTGTCTACCTGGATTTCTCCACGGCTTTCAACAGAGTTTCCCTGCTGCTTCCTACTAGAGAAACCGATGTATTATGGTCTAGACAAGTGGTCTGTGTGGTGGGTGCCAGAGCGTGGTGGTAAATAGCTCCTTTTCAAACTGGCAACCTGTCACAAGTGGGGTCCTCCAGGGATCGATATTGGGCCCAACACTGTTTAATACCTTCATAAGTGATCTGGATGATGTGACCAGCTCTACCCTGATAAAGTTTGCTGATGATACCAAACTGAGTGGGGAAGTGGACACTTTGGAAGGGAGAGCCATACTACAGCAAGACCTGGATAGGCTGGAAGAGTGGGCTAGCAAGAACCTTATGAAGTTCAACAAGGACAAGTGTAAGGTCTTGCACCTGGGAAAACATAATCCAGGAGTGCAGCACAGACTGGGATCTGCCCAGCTGAGGAGCTCTGTGGAAAGGGACCTGGGGGTCCGGGTGGCCAACAAGCTCAATATGAGCGAATAGTGTGCTGCTGCAGCAAAGAAAGCGAACAGAATGCTGGGTTGCATCAACAAGGGCATCAGCAGCCAAGATAAACAAGTCATTATCCCACTCTACTCCGCACTTGTCAGGCCACACCTGGGATAACATGTTCAGTTTTGGTTCCTGCTATACAAAAAAGATGTGGACAGGCTGGAGAGGGTCCAGAGAAGGGACACCAAGATGATTAGAGGACTGTAAAGCCTTCCATTCAATGAAAGGCTGAGAGAACAGGGTTGGTTCACCCTTGAGAAAAGAAGAGTTGTGAGAGACCTTATCACCATATTCCGGTATTTAAAGGGTGGCTACAAAGAAGATGGAGAGTCTCTTTTTACAAGGAGTCATAAGGAAAATATGAGGAGTAATGGGTACAAGTTAATCCAGGGGAGATTCCGACTGGACACAAGAAGACAATTTTTCACAATGAGAACAATCAACCATTGGAATGATCTCCCCAGGGAAGTGTGTATTCCCCAGCATTGGACACTGTTAAGATTCAGCTGGACAGGGTGCTTGTCTAGATTGCTTTTGCCAGGAAAGGGTGGACAAGATGATCCTTGATGTCCCTTCCAACCTGGTATTCTATGATTCTATGATTCTCTTATTTCTCCAGTGCGTGGTAAGTGCTATCATTTATAATGCCAAACTATTTTATTTTTCTTATGCATCTTTTGCTATGCAGTATTTCTATTTCTTTAGCATGTTGGCACCATGGTGCAAGGCCAAGTAAAGGTTACTATTGCAATTTATCCCGTTTCCAAGCAAAGACGCCAAGATTTTCCCACAGCGTACTGAGCTTTGTTTGAAAGAAATCAAGTGAATTCACATGTTCTCCAAGCACAAAGGCTAACATCTATTTTCAGAGTATATCATCACAGGGAAGAACAACATGTTCTCTATTTAATGCTTGTACTAGAAGATAAAACACTAAGTATTTCTTTGGAGACGAAGCTCCACTAAAAGTATCATGAAGATAGCCCACATAATTTTATTCAAGTTATCAAGTACTTGATGCCTTACAAAAATCCTTTAAGCCATGATGAAGATTATTTTTACATTGTTTAAAATAACCTATACCAGTTGTGAGTGAGGCTCGTAAGGCTCTTATCTAGCTCCACGGATATATATATATATCACAGAGGGTGGATCAAACCTCAGGTCCGTATCACATGAGAGGGGGAACATCAAACAGGTGGGGGAAACATTCAGCATCTAAGACATGACATATGCATGCAGGTTTATTCTGCAGAATAGTCATGTGCATTTACCAGAGATAAAGACAAATGGTGATGACTAATTTCTTTTCCAATAAAAAATCATTTTCCAGTGATTTTCCTAGAATGCTTGCAAGACCGTTTATTTGCAGTGCCTGCTTCGTGTATCTATTTTGCTCCCAGGAAAGACAGAATTTTATCTAATGAAAGCATATGTCCTGTGGCTGTTTTGAAAGCTCGTGCGGTGAATATTCTTGGGTACTCTGCAGCCATAGCTAATAACCCTGATACAGACCACGTAGTAGAGCAGCATTTTTTTATGCAGAACTCTTTAAGAACTTTTGGGCTGCTCCTAATGAAAGGGCAAATTCTTCCTGCCAGCTACAAAATTATCCTCATTCACAGGGTGATGTAAGCAGAGTATCTCTTAGTATGTCTCCTCCAATAATGGAGAATAAAAGAACTGGTAAAACATTAACTTCCCATTATTATTCCTACTGCTGCCACAGTCCCTGCACAGTTTCTCTAATAAATCCCATGCGTAGTACAACTGCACTGTTTCTTCTGCCTGAGAAATTCGATATTCATCACCCCCGTGAACATGGGGACGATGGTATAAGTATCAGTTAGTAGAAGTTTCATGATATTCCAGCGTTTTCTAATCTGCAAAAGTCCCCAGGTTCCTTTGTTATTTAAGGAGGACACAGAAGTGTTACACAGTCAAGAAGAACATGCATCAAAGTGTGAAGTTTATATCTAAACTGGTGGACTCACAATTATTTTTGAGTCAGATGCTAAACCTGTGCCTTGTCAGCATGAGTGCTTACATGTGGATATGCACAAACGTATACTAGCCCTATATTTTGTTGAGATTTTCTTTACAGCAATAATAATGGCATGCTCGGGCCAGGAAGGAGCTATAGCATGTTAATCTATCATGGGTCAGTCTCAGTGCAGCCCCAGAATTTTTTTTGTTTATGTGTCCAAATGGGCTATTATTGCTATAGAGAACTGATGTACAGAAGGAGAATGATCCTGAGCCAGACAAAAGGAACAGGAGTAGTTCTTGCCTTGGGAAAAGTGGGGTCCAACCCAGCAGAACTTCATAAACCTCACTAAAACATTTCTTTGTTATTCTGTCTTCTGTCTTAATAGTAACATGCATGCAGCATAACACTAGGTGTGACAAGGAGGAAACACGCCGTAACAAAGGCAAGATGTCAAAAGTTACAGCATATACCAACATGTCGTTTCCATATATTTTTTTTAATTATTTTTTTAAATAGTGCTTAAATGCATCATAGCGTTCTCGTGCACTTGTCCACCTGCACAGTATCCCTCAGTGGGGAATTTTCTGGCTATCCCCAAGCCTTCAAAGATGAGCATGTGGAAAATCAGTCTTAGTGCAAAAAGGGGGATGGAGCAGAAATTTACAAGGCTTTTTACAAGGTAATGGCTATTTTCTCTGTTTTTCAAAGTGTGACATCTAAGTCAATCTTGTCTTCTTAGTATTATCTTGTTACTGTTAGGAATAACATACACTCTTCTTGGTTTGTGCTGTGCTGCTCATTGAAATATCAATTGCGTTACACATGCACAGATTTGTGCTTGTGCACAAATCTGCTATTAAGTTTTCTGCTGAGACCTTCACCAGTCAAAATGTGTTAGAGTTGCCACCGATGATGCTTCATGCTAACTAGCCTTTAGTGAAACATCATTTTTTTCTTCTGTTAGAGTGGTTAATAGGAATATTTTTTCATAGCTTCACTGAAAAACTGTTTTAATTCTCTGTGTATGCTAGGTACACCTAAGAAGGTAACAAATCAAGAAAGCTCAGTTAAGGGCTAGTGCCTACATCCAGTTCCCTTCTACAGTGTGCTCAGTAATTGCACATATCCTTTTATCGCTGTCATTTGTTGGTACATAACAGCAAGAGCAGGAAGCGTTCCGTTGGCAATGATATCATGAAGACACCGAGCCAAACGTCATGAAGAAACCAAGCCAAATGTCGGGGAAATGGTCCAGTTTCAACTGGTACAGATCAGCCAATGCACCTACAATGCAACTACAAGGAACAATGAAAATGGCAGAAACTCAGAGGAAAAGTGAAAAAGCCAGTGGCTTTTCACATGGCTAATGTGGCTACATGTATGTTTTTAGTGGGCTGTGCTCATTACCCTTAGAGGCATTAATGGGTGATTAACATGGCGTCCTTTTGTCAATGGGAGACTGCAATTCAGCAACTCAGCCTTTATAGCAGGCTACAGAATTAAAGAAAAAGTATAAGTAACCTGGAGGAGGAGAGAACGAAACACTTCAACATAATGTGAAGTGCTGCCTGCCATTACCTCTCTCTTCTGAAGACGGTAAAAGCATGTACCCAGAGACCAGGACTTGCCTGATCTCCTGTTGATTTTCTGCACAAGGACACTTGTCCTATCCTCTCCCTCATCTGCCTGCCTCTCAGCCATAAGGGTGTACAAAGAGAGACAAAGTCATCTATTCATAATGTGCTTATGTGCTGGCCTACTAGCACCCTTTACCAAAATTACCAGACATTGTAAGAGCCTTGGTTTGTCTTTTTCCCCAATAGCGTATGCTTTTGCTAAACAGCAATTATTTAAGCTAAACTTCTCCACTCAAGCATCTGTCTCAAGCATAGAGGCTTGGGGGAGGGAAATCTCAGCCCAGATGGTTCAGCTGCTTCTGAGAAAAAGGAAATGCATGCTGATTATCCACATTAAAAATAAATCTGATCACCCTCTCAAAATGATGCCATTGTTATAGTGGTTCAGAGAGGAGGATCTTTAGCCACTACGGAGCTCTCTGAACACTAGTAACTTCATGCTTGGAACAGGTACAGGCAAGGAAAAGGAGAGACCTAAATCAAATGTATAAAAATTCCATGTTTTCTTACACACAAGAGCTGATCCTGGCCCTTTCTGCTAGTAGATTTGGTACCTGGCATGAGGGCCTCTTCTGGCATGTAGAATTCACTTACTTCGGCTCCCGTGCAAAATAAATTCAGAAATAAGAATAAAATANCCCAGCTTTCTTGTAGGCCCCCTTCGGGTATTGGAAGGCCGCTATAAGGTCTCCCCGGAGCCTTCTCCTCTCCAGTCTGAACAACCCCAACTCTCTCAGCCTGTCTTTGTAGGAAAGGTGCTCCAGCCCTTTGATCATCTTCATAAGTGTTCTGTCCTTTGCATTTACGATTAAGTGACATGATCCCAACATAAAATCACCTTACTTATGAGGAAGAAGCAACATGGTGGTGGTGGTGCAGCGTGCCCAGGGGTGTCACTGAGAGGGTATGGCCTTAGCACTGAGGCCTGCCATGGGTCACGGACAGGCTGCTGGGGGCATGGAGGAGGCACGGTCCCTGGATCCACAGGGAATGGAGAAACTGGAGCTCTGCAAGCAGGGGCATGGGCTGCAGGGATCCCCATCAGGGCTGGCTTGTAGGAAGGGGATGAGTTGTGGGGCCAGTGCTCTTCAGGCCCATGATGGGGACTAAGTCCTCCAGCAGGGTCCCACAGAGGCTCAGCTGGGTTGGGTCTGAGGTGGGAAAGATCCCATGGCTGCGGAGGGGCAGGAGCCTGCCCCAGGCTGCCCACAGGGGCAGAGGGCCAGCCCTGAGGTGACCCTGGACAGGGCTTGAGGCTCGGGTGGGGAACACCGGGGCAGCACTGCACCAGGGTGTGGGCGGAAGCACCGAGATGTCTCTGAGGGGGCAGCAACAGGGTTTACATGAGAAACACTGAGGTAGAGGCAGTGTATCGGCAAGGTGTTGGCAAGGACTGTGATGTGATTTTGGTGGGAAACATGATGGCCTCTCAGGAGGACACATCAAGGTGCCTCAGATCCCCTGGTCTCCTCTCCTACCTAGTACGCAGGTGTCTTCTTTCCTTTTATGCTTCTTGATACAGCTCACTCAAATTGGGGACCTTGTAGGTAGAGATGCTTAGAATCATGGCTGGGTTTTTTTTAGCACTCCCACCAGTGTTTCATAAGTCTAGGTGTCATGGCTGTCCTAGTCAATGCTCAGTCTCACCCTTTCTTCCCCAGTGTCACATCTGGTGGACCCTTGCAGCCAGGACTAGAGTTTCCTCCTCCTCCTATTATAGAAGACATGGCATTTTTCTTATGAAATAAAAGTAGGGACTGATGAGTATAAAATTTCCCTGGCAAGGTGTTAGTTTTTACCCTGCTTCTACATACGAGATAATTTATATTCTCATTTTCACTGCACAATAGTTGGAAGATAGCAATTCTAGCTTTTCCCATCACAAAATATTTGCTGCACAGTTACGTTACCAGGGAAAAAGCACTGATTACTCAATAAAATACCGTGTCAATCCGCAAGGTATACACTTAAAAACTTTGAGACCCAATTCTGCTGTAACACACAGCAACAAAATTGGACCACACATTCATATTAACTTTGCACCAACCGTTGGATTGTTCTGGTGTTGTGAACCTAGCACATTTTGGTTTCTCTGTAGGTTTTATAGGCCTCTTAGGGGAAATGTGGAAGTTTTCATGTAGGAATTTGTTGATATGGAGTGTTATTGTAGGAGGAGTGATTTATTTTGTGATGGCTTATCTTTGAGGTGAAGTATGGAAGGAAAGAAGGACAGCAGTTTAGTGACAACGAGTGGGTATTTTTGTAATGGACAGTTCAATGCAGCATAGAGGGCAAAGTTGAGGATGCCTGAGCAGTGCAATGGGATGGCTGTAGAAAGCTAATGTGGGGGCGGGCTTTGGAAAGTGGCCTTGCTGGCTACTTCCACCTCTTTTCTTCTGCCTAACTAGCCTGAGGAAATCAGTGCTGGAACGTTCCCCAGCATGACAGTGAATGCCTGCAAACTTGACCCTCAAAAAAATCTGCAGAAAGCAACAGTTTGCTGCTTTTTGTATCATTTTATTATAGGTAAATAAAGATCAGAAAGAACCTCAGACTCATCCTGATTAAAGAGAGGAACTGGAACACAGCACTCAACCCGCTGTTTGAGCAATGAGATAGAAACTTCATGACCTTGGAGAATACATTATTATAATACCTTATCTATTGGTGTGCTTTATATAACAAAGCATTAAAACTCATAAAACCTCCTGCTGTCTTTACCTAAACAAGAAGAGGGATGTGGAGAGTTGTGGGTAGTAGTAAACCTAAATTATATTCACCTGGAGAAGGGGGGGGTTCTTGAAACTGAGAACTGTCACACCAGAGCTGGATAGCTGGGAAGAGAGGACTGGGTGAAGTATTGCTATTATGTGGTTGTGTTCTGCTTGGATGAGGTGAGCTGTGAATTAGAATAAGAGGTGGGAAGAGTATAAATTTGATTTTACTATGAATTAGAGCTGCATTTTCAAGTTCAGAGTTAGCCTGGGTTCATTCTTTAGGCTTCCTTTATGCAGTGTCATAACCTGGAGCCAACGTTAGTGCAACAGCTAAACTAGAGTCTTTGCTTCAAGATGGAAAATGTACCCATGAACCGGTTTAAGAAAAGAAATCATGTCAATGCACTACTGAATGTAATGTTTCTATAAGGAGGGGAGGTCTTCTGTACTTACTGCTAGATCCCCAAACCTTTTACTGTAAAAGCTAAAATAAAAGGAGATAGAAATTAAAGATAAAAGCAGATAAGTAAATAGTAAAACAATATGCTATTTCTAGATTTTTAAAGCTGAATAGTATTCCAGGTTTATCTGGACTTTGAATACCATCTTGAAGTAGCACGGTAGTATAAATGCTTAAAGAGATACAAGGTATTTGGGGCAGAAGAAAGCTGATAGTACTACAGTCTGTTGCACGGAACAGGTGGTTTGGGTAAGGAAGAAAATTACACTGTGGGAGAACATGCAGGATATTGCTGTGCTCTTGAAGGCAATATACAGACGTTATAAGCAATTTGCCATCAGTTTAAAAGAACAGATACTTTGGTACCCAAAGTGAGAAATACTGAACTAGGTCTGAGTGTCAGCACAGATCTACTAACACTAGTTTGCTTTTCTGCCTGCTTGGCAAATGCATCTCTGGTACTCTTGTATTGCCTGCCTGCACCTTTTTTGTTGTGGATCTCCCCCACTTTGTTCAACAGGTGTTTCTTAATACTATCAAAAATTATTTTGAAGGGAAATAATTTCTCTTGGAGCTAGAGAAAGTTTCTCTCTCCAGGAAGCAAAACGATACAGCTGTATAGCCATAGTACAACTGTCTTGAATCACACAATTTCCCCAGCAAAAATAAAAGTCCAACCTCTCTAATGATCTATAAAAAACATTAAAATTTTCCTTGCTTTCTGTGGAATTATAAGACAGTTCTTGGCAGAATCAGCAGTACCATAAACAGGCAAATTGTTCAATGAGTAGCAGAGAGTGTGTATTGCTGTCCATGCTCCTTTCATAATTTTGTATGAAAATGGGGGTTTTTTGGTCTTTACTTGTATGTAGATCAGCCTGCTTTCCCTGAGTTGAAGGAAACCTACACAATCTGTTTGCATTAGCACTGTGCAGAATTGTTTTGTGCTGTTGCTCTGCAAAGCTCAGCATCCCTCCTTTTAAACTGAGCTAGGAACACGACATTGATGTGAGATTCCTCCTGCCTACAGAAAGGAAGGCCCTAACAAAGTACAAACAAATCCAAGGGCTTCAAAAAGCATTCAGCTAATACAGAGCAGTTAGAAAATGAAACAGTTAATGACATTTTAAAGGTCTCATGCCTAATTACTTGAAACTGTATCCTGTTCATAGACTGATACTGGAGGAAGTTAAAAAAGTTAATTAGCAGGTATTTTGGCAGTCTGCTCAGTTTAATTCTCTTGCTACATCCTGTTAGGTCAGAGTATCCAGAGGGTAATAATGAAAAAGCTTTGGAAAATTCTGTCTTGGCTGAGTGGCTGTACATCATGACCGACTGCTCTTACACCCTTGCTGCACATATTATTTTATAAGTTACCTGAGCAGATTTTGCTGTTAGAGATGCAAGCGGATGCTTACCCACCTTGGTAAGGTTGGGAAATAGAAGGGGCATTTTTCCTTGGTTCAATTACTTAGATAAAACCACAATAAAGCCACAGCCTTCGGGTGGTATTCTGTTACCTCCCTCACCTCAGCCTCTTAAACTGAGGAGGAAGAGGTGCTTGCAATGACAGAACACCCATCAAGAGATGGCCCAGATGCTTGGGCCAAGATCTGTGGTCCTAGCTAGAATAATGGTGCAGAAATGTTGGCTTAGCAAGTCAGGGGGGTGATTTCTCAGGGAAAACTGAGATATTACAGTTTGTACACTACACATATGCAGTCCTTGAAGCAGGTAGCATGTTTGGTAAAAAGAGGTGTGACTACTGTAAATCCAAAGTATGATCTTTTTAGAACCTGAAATCCATCTTTTGGGTACCCCTGGAAGCCCAGTGCTAGACTCTTGAATCAGAAGCTCACAGTAGCCTAAGCAAGTAGGCTCACACGGTGAAAAGCCTGAAGCACCAGATATGTTTAGTGCATGTGTTTCATCCATGTTTCAGTTTTGCAGAAACACCAGAAGCAAATGGTGTAGAGCTGTGCTTTCTCCAAACATCTGCATCCACGCAGTGTGGGAGCTCTCCCAGAGAGCAGGTCCCTATGACCACGTAGGTCTCACCAGATCCCTCTCTACTTTCCCATTGCAGCAGGCTGGGGGACAGGAATCAGCCATTCTATGCCAGCTGCACAGAGCCGTTCCTGGAAAAGTCCTTCACTCACATGTTCTGTCTAAAGCCATGTTGCACTTGCTTAAGCTCCTTCTTTAACCCTGCTAGGTAAAGAACTGCGGTCTTTACCAGGGTAGGTGAGAAGGGCCTGTACCTCTCACCTGAAAGCCAAGTGCAATTTGCTTTGGCTGGTAGGACAGTGTTTCCCACAGGATCAGCTGCTCAGAGGTCAGCAACCTTCCCCTCATGCAACAGTTGCTCCTTCTACTAATCTAATTTGCTTCCTGGTCTCTTGCCCTAGCACTGGCTGGCTATTTGTACCGGCTATATGCACAATGAAAATCAAAACATTCTGTAGAAAGCCAAACCAATGGAAAAATCCCTGACTTGTAATGGAACTTCATGACCTGACAATATTGCACCAAGTTCCAACTCTAGGGTCCAATGGAGCAAGAGCTTTTTGCAGGATGAAACACCCAGCACCAGGAAGAGCACACCGACTCCAGCCTCCAACTCCTTCAGCCTGACTTCTACACTAATACCAACATTTTGGGGCTGACTGTTCATCTGACAACTCCATGGGCTCCAGTGGAGCTGCGTTCCTTGTTCCAAGGGAATGCACTGCACATTCCTTTTTTTTTTAATTATGTGAGACGGAAGCAGCTCCTGCACTGGGGGCCATGGGCTATGTTCCAACCAGAACTTCATAAATCTCACAAAAATCTTTCTTTGTCACTCTGTGTTAATGAATGTTGACGTACAGTGGCAACATAACACAGTGGAGGTAATGTGTAGTTACGGAGGTAACATGTAACAAGTTTTCATATATGTGTGTGTATATATATATATATCTTTTTCTAATGCTTAAATGTGTCATAGAGTTCTCATAGAATCATAGGGTTGGAAGGGACCTCTGGAGATCATCTAGTCCAACCCACCTGCCAGAGCAGGATCACCTAGAGCAGGTTGCACAGGAACGC